>JAJOZX010003486.1:0-280000 GCA_023014485.1 Bathynomus jamesi
TTTCACTATATATATATATATATATATATATGTGTGTGTGTTTTGCTCTGTAAAAAAAAGGTACCGGAACTCTCCTATATAATTTTTACGATTTTTTCCAATAATTTCTCTATCCCACCCATGACCATCCCACTTCAGGAGTCTCTCTCTTGTTTGGTTTTAAAATTTGTCACGTAACAAATAAACGATAAAATAGTAATGAAAATTGTTCACTTTTTTAAATAATATAATTTATTAATTAATATTTGTTTATTGCTGATCTTACCTCAAAATGAACTCCACAAACAAGTCAAATTTTCAACACGTTTCCGTGACGTGCCCTTTACTTTTTATCAGAAGTGATTTCTCTCTGTTATCTCTTGCTTATTTTTGCTGTCAGTTCATTAAAAGGTACCGGTACGTCGTACCGGTGTGTTCCGACAGAAAAAAAAGCATATATATATATATATATGCGCCTAGGTGGTTAAGTGGTTAAGACACTGGGCTGCTGGTGGGGCGTGGTTCGGATTCCACGTTAAACTGTAGGTCTCAGGTGGAGTGACACGCTTAACCTTCGTCAGAATGAACAATTTGGGCGAAAGCAAAACCAAGGTTAACCAAGGTTATATATATAATTTAAAGTTTCCTCTTTACAAGGCTAGAAATCAAGGGGAAAACCACCTTTGGTTTTTCCGTGAAATAAACCACATTTTTATTAATCAAATGCAATAAAATTTTATATATATTATATATATATATATCAGTAACTAAAGGTTACCAAAGGTTATATCAGTGGCATTCCTGACTTTTTTATTGGTGGAACCTACTGTAGATGTTCGTGGGTGTACGTCCAACCATGCTACTGTTTTGAAGATGGTTTTGGAGTTTCTTTCACTATCTCATCGTCCGAGCTCTCTTCGATGGAGGACGAGTGGAAGGCGGCAACAACAGCAGCAATGGTGGTGGTGGTGGTGGTGACGTAAGAGGAAGCGACGCACCTCATCACGACAAAGCATTATGGGCAAAACACACGCGCCGCGGGATGCGCTTTCTTGCCGGGTGTGAAACTTTTTCGGCGCGAATCGTTTTAGTGACTAGTGGTGCACCGATTAATCGTTATCGGTACTTTGCATGCCGATTAATCGGCCATGCAAGGTATTTTCCTAATATCGGCATGCCAGGTGCCGATACCGATTAATCGGTGCAGCACTATGTTTTACCGAATCTTACCGTGTTATATAGAATTTTGTGCCACAAATTTTCGACCGTATTAAAACGAAGCCGTGAAATGCGAGACCGCGTGAAGCTTGGGTCTAATATACTGTGTGTATATAACAGTATATATATATATATATATATATATATATATATGGGATGAATTTCACAATAAAACACGTGAAATGAATAAATGCTGCAAACCACAAGGAAAAAGAAAAACGATTCCAAGGCCTTTCGTGTATTCAAAGCTACACCTCGTCAGGGAATGACGAGGGAATGACGAGGTGTAGCTTTGAATACACGAAAGGCCTTGGAATCGTTTTTCTTTTTCCTTGTGGGTTTGCAGCATATAATATATATATATATATATATATGATGTAAACCCACAAGGAAAAAGAAAATGATTCCAAGGCCTTTCGTGTATTCAGAAGTAGGCTACACCTCGTCAGGGGATGACATTCCCTGACGATGTGTACTTCTGAATACACGAAAGACCTTGGAATCATTTTTCTTTTTCCTTGTGGTTTACATCATTCATTCATTTCAAGTGTTTGATGATGAAATTCATCCCATATATATATATATATATATATATATACACACACAGGAGGGGCAGTACAAAAGTAATGCCTCTCATTGTATTTACGAACTGAAAAATAAGAGGCATTACTTTCGTCGACCGTCGTATATATATATATATATATATATATATATATATATATATATATATGGGACGAATTTCACAATTAAACACATGAACTAAATATAAATGAATGATGTAAACCCACAAGGAAAAAGAAAAACGATTCCAAGGCCTTTCGTGTATTCTGAGCTACACCTCGTCAACAGATTGCATCCGGACCGCGCGCCGATAACACACAGCTGTGTCGGCAAACTTGTAACAAAGTTCAGGGAAACGGGATTCATAGGAGATAAACTAAGCAGTGGACCTCCGAGGACATCCACCGACGATGACACAGCCGCTACCATCCTCGCTCATTTCACAAACAGTTCCGAAAAGTCTCTTCGGCTTTTTATTGCCGTTTTTATCATTTTGCCCTATGGTTCTAGACTTACGGGACACCCTGTATGTAATATATATAATATATATATATACCCTATATATGAAAATTATTTCACGAAAGTGACACGTGAAAAATATTTATGATGAATAAAACCCGAAGGGAAAAAGAAACACAAAGTGGTGCTCAAGCGCTTTCGTTCCTGAGGATGTCATTAGACGAAAGCGCTTGAGCACCACTTTGTGTTTCTTTTTCCCTTCGTGGTTTTATTCATCATATATATATATATATAATATATATATATATATATATATATATATATATATAATTAAAAAATATATTTTATTATTTTAAATCATATGAAAAACTCCTGCCAAACTATTTCATATTAATTCACTTACTTCAGTAAAAATGTACTTCTTTTCACAGCAATTGTCGTTAAGTTTTAACTTCACCAACGTTTGTTTATTGAACACACCACTACCACACACGTTACCATACACCCGACTTTGCAGGTTGCGAACAAGTAACAGAGATGCTCGATATCGGCCAGCGAAGTGTGTAGGTATGATGAGTTCAAGTGAGGCTAATTCTTGCCCCCATATCAACTGAATGACGCACGCACGCGCGCACGAACGAACGGATACGGGTTTACGAGTGAACTCGATTAACGAGTATTTGAGCCCTTTTTCCACAAGTTCGTTCAAATTCCATTATTTTCTTTGACTTCAAATTCAGACAACAAAATTTAAAAAATTTGGCAACGCCTAACGCCTTTTTTGTAGACAAGTTCACATCACTGGGTTATGATGCCTTTTTGCTTGCACGCAGTGTATCTTTGCCGTATGCCTTGTGTTCCGAAAATTTGTTGATAATTGTTATTTTTAATTTTAAAGACCACATACAAGGGTATTTAAATATTTATTATTAATAAATTTGTTACAAATATCTATTTGGAAACTACAGAAACCTTACGTTTCTCATCTTATTGCGGAACACTGCATAACCCTATTTTTTTCCCTCCCGGAGTTGTACAAGGATTTAAATTGGTTCCATGAAGGTTTTCCAAGGTCACTCTCAAACAGAGAACAATAATTCTTTTGGGGGGGGGGGAGAGGAGTGATCAGATTTTAAACTAATTAATGTGTTTTTAATATATAATATCGAATTAATAGAATGGAAGAGATGAAAGCTTTATTTATAAAGTATATAATTGCTAAATTAATCTCGTTGCTGTATCGTCAAGTATAACGCTCTTTCTTAGCTCTTATATAATTGATATTTTAACTACATAATAAATCATTACCTTAATTGATTTTACTCGTATTAATTACATAATTTTTTTTATTAGGTTCTGTATTGCGCTTTAATTGGCAATATCAGTTTTTGTGGAGCAGTCAATATAAGAGCGATACATAAACATCGACCATTTATTTTGAAAATTTTTTAGTTATTATATATGAAAGAGTATACTGTATATACGTGTGTGTGTGTGTGTGTGTGTGTGTGTGTGTGTGTGTGTGTGTGTGTTTTCATTTAATGTAAATATGGGGAAAATTGTCGAACATAAGAATGAAAAATTAATAACTTTCGAATGTGTACGACTTTCTCGCCATAAAGTGTGTGTATATATATATATATATATATATATATATATATATATATATATATATGAATGGTGGAAAATTAATTCGACCTGTTTTGTATGTAAATAAAGTTATTTAATTAAAATAAAAGGATTTTAATATCTTTTTTTACGATTTCTAAAACGTTATACAATGATGACTTTCGTATCACTTGAAAATGGTATACGAATAGCCTGAATTTAATGCCCTGCCTATACCTTTAAAACAAAACAAAAACAAAAAAAATGTTAATTACGTAAGTTAGAACCTACCTTTTTAGTCCCAACAATAGGTACACTGTAGCTGAAGTACCCAGTATGTATAAAATCTATAAATATATATGATTTTCCTTCAATATAAAATAGAAATTAAATTAAATATAATTTCAAAATGACGTTCAAATTCTAAAATATAAAGTAAAAACCTACCGAAATAACTGGATAAGAAGATTTTGGCATCATTGTGGTAGTTTTGAAAGGAATGAGAAACCTCGCTCAGCATTCGAGTCGTAGAACTGTCAACATCCTTCCAAGAGACTCTAATCCTGTCGAAAGAACTGCGAAATGTGCAGAATAATTAGTTAACGCAATTCAAAACCGACTCCATAAATTTCTTAACAAAGTTCCTCGAGACCAGCAATGCATCGCAGGTTAGGATTTATGAAGGCAAGAGGAGGGTACAAAGTTCGTATCCCCTTCATCAAATCCTACAAATGAACAGGGACGCTGCATTGGCGAATCAAGAGGGGGGGGGGGGTCGGCGACTCCTGGACCGCCCTCAATTTCTCGCGAGTGCCCTATTTGAATGATGTGTATGCCTCTGAAAACAAATTTTGTTTTTGTAAATAGATCATGGTTATTTTATTTTATTTTCAAATTCTATTTTGAGTCTTTATCGGTATACATTGTACTTCCAAACTTGTAGTTATAATGGTTTTCAGAGGTGCTTTTAGTACTGGTACGGCCGTATCACTACTTTTATCTTCATCTTATTTTGATAGTTCTTTTAATTGGCAACACATTTGTAATTGGTTGAAAAGTTTTCCGTGATAATTGTTGTACCCAAATTAGATTTTTATTTTGTATATTTGAATGAGATTGATCTAATAAAACAATACAATTCATTTTACACTCGCTCATTCGTGGTCTGTTTCAAGAAAAAAAAATTTAGTACTGTGAGTGCCCTTTTTATTTTAGGGGGTGCCCTTTTTTTCTTTCGACCCCCCCCCTTTTACTGAAATGCCTAGATCCGCCCTTGGGACTGCGGAAAGGTCGGTCGCAGGCCAGTCCTAAACACTTGTCAAAAAAAGCGAAAGAAAAGAAATAAGGAACTAATTATCGTCTAAAAATGTAAATCATAATAATAATTACTACGAAAATTACACAATTCACCAAAGAATTAATTGAATGATTGATCGCTGACGCCGAAGCGTGGAAGGGTTATCACATTTCTCTAGACTGGAGGGGTATTTTCTAATAAAAAGTGGTAATCCTACAGTGCAAGTGGGAATGGATCGATCTGAGAACTACCTTCTTTAGGATTTATCATTCTTGAACCAAGATTGGAATAGAAATGAGTGGGATTGAGATCAAAACCTTGATCAAGGTCAGTGTATTATTTAAGGCATGCGCGAATCTGACCGTCAAAAAATTCAAGCATTTTATCGCATTTGTATTTTATCCATGAATTCGCTCTCTCGATAAACACACACACACACACACACACACACAACGTGTGTGTGTGTGTGTGTGTGTACTGCAGAGGTTGCAGTGGTATATATATATATATATATATATATATAAATTTCATCCCTACCCGATAGGTCAACATTTGTGAATCTGCATTTAAAATCTAAGTGACTGAAGCACAAAAAGGAACGGGAATTGTTTTTTCTTAAAGTTCACTCGATCGAAGACTTAATAAAGAAAGACTCAAAGGATGCAAGTCGAGAAAGAAGCATCGGTTCTCTGAAGCCAATCGCAAATAGAGGTTTCAGTGGTAGTCAGTCGCAGAGGTTGCGCGGTGGTAGTTAATCGCGGAGATTGCAGTGGTAGTCAATCGCAAAAAGATGAACTTCCGGGGATTGGGCTAAAGTGTTTTGGTCTGACGAAAGTAACTTTTGGAAAATTAAAGCAAAATCTTGACAGTTAATATGATTGCCCCATTTTTACCAAAATGCATTTTCGCTTAGTTAGTTTCTATGTTGTGTTATGTCCAATAATTTTATTTTATTTTGCAGGTTTTTGGACTTCGATGCAACTTTTATGAGAAGGCGAGTTGCAGAGACCTATGATGATATTAATAATAATAATAATAATAATAATAATAATAATAATAATATTGACCCATCAGTCAAATTTGGAAGCGGCAGCATACAGTATCGTCTGGGGCCCAGCGTCCGCAGTTCAGTGAATAACAGTTTCACCGTAAGCGAAGTGAGGTTTTGGCACTTTCTAATTCCGATGATGCTGGTAATATGGCAATGGCCCGCATTAGTTGGCCTGAACACTGTGCCAATTTCTGGCCCTCCTTACTGATTATTATTATCATGGTCTGAGGATGCGTGTTTCATCATGCAGGCGTTGATAAACAATTTTTATTTGAAGGCCGAATGAACGATCAAACCTATATAAGCATAAATGCAAAAAACTTAACTTTTCTACGTGAAGGTCAAAATATGATGATAAAAACCCACTCTAATAGACAGAGTTTATTTCCACAACAGTTACGATGCCCACTGGCATCCTCTTCGGTTGGATACAGAAAAACGTTTTTCTGTATCCACCCGAAGAGGATGCCAGTGGGCATCGAAACTGTTATAATGTTTCAGACCAACAAAACCCCTAGGATCCACTCATGGCTGGTCTGCCTAACTGTGTTCGTAATTGTGTATTGTGCATGTCCTCCGTGGTGGCGGAGGGGACCTACAATTTTACGTGGGTTCCCAACCACAAAGCCTTAATTTTACTACCTTAAACTATACCCAGTCTATCAACATATACGTCTAATCAATTTTTAAACATGTTTATAGACCTGCTACTAATTACTTCTACCGGCAAGCTATTCCAACTATTTACTATTCTATGCGTAAAAACGTTTTTGCCAACTGCTGTCTCGAACCTTCTACTTGTCAACTTACACCCATTATTTCTAGTCCTATTATATTGAGATATTTCGAAAAAGCTATCTCTATCTACATTATCGAACCCATTCATAACTTTGAAAACCTGAATTAGATCACCCCTTAGCCTTCTAGTCTCGAGTGTAGTCAATTTTAACTCCTTAAGCCTATCCTCGTACGACTTTGACCTAAGCGACGGAATCATCTTAGTTGCTCGTCTTTGAACTCTTTCGAGTTTGTCTATATCTTTTCGCATATGCGGATTCCAAAATTGGATCGCGTACTCCAAATGAGGTCTAACTATGATTTATAAAGAGGAACTATAATATCGCGCGATTTGTACTCAAAATTCCGAACTATAAAACCTAACACTTTGTTCGCTTTATTGACCGCTGCTGTACTTTGTTTCACTACTTTTAAATCACCAGTGACTATAACTCCTAAATCTTTTTCCTGTTCTACCCTTGTTAACTCCTTCCCTGACATACTATACGCAAAATTACAGTTACGCGAACCTATATGTAAAATTTTGCACTTATCGACGTTAGATCTCATTTGCCATGTGACTGACCAATCAACGATCTTATTCAGATCTTCCTGGATTTTACCTCTATCTTCGTTATTAATCGCCCTACCACCCAGCTTCGTGTCATCCGCAAACTTTGAAACTGTACTGACTAGGCCGACATCTAAATCGTTAATATATATAAGAAAAAGCAAGGGGCCCAATCCAGAACCCTGAGAACGCCGCTCGCTACATTAGCCCAACACGACTCCGTTCCATCAACGACCACCCTCTGTTTCCTACCTCGCAACCACTCTTCTATTCAATTTATTACTACACCCCTGATTCCATGAGTTTTTTTCAATGAGTCTTTTGTGCGGTACGGTGTCAAACGCTTTTTGAAAATCTAAATACACTACATCAACCGCCCGATGACTATCGTAAATGTCAACCACGCTTTGAAAAAATTCTAACACATTAGTTAAGCAAGATTTGTTTCGCCTAAAACCGTGCTGCGTATTTCTAACTAAGTTATGCAATTCTAAGTGTTCGACTATAGGATCCCTAATTATTGATTCCAGTAACTTACCTACAACAGACGTTAAACTGATTGGCCTATAATTTCCCGCCGCACCTTTATCGCCTTTCTTAAAGATAGGTGTTACGTTTGCTAACTTGAAATTATCTGGTACGCACCCCTCAGAAATAGACACATTAAAAATCTTTGTTAGCGGCACAACAATGCTATCTTTTAATTTTTTTAGTTGTATGGGATATATAGAATCCGGCCCCGGTGATTAATGCATTTTCATTTTATCAATATAACGCATTACCTCCCCCTTCACTAACCACAATATTATCCAAAATATTACCATTATCAAAAGGTATTATGTCTATGACCGTAGGGATATTCGTTACATCTTCTATAGTAAAAACTGACGTAAAAAATTCGTTTAGCAAGGTAGCCATTTCCTTGTTTTCAGAAACTAGATCTCCGTTAACATTTTTCAACGGCCTCAAGACACTTTTTACTGGATTTCTATTGTTGACGTATTGAAAGAATGGGGTTTTCTTTACCGTCACGAGCTATGGAGATTTCAAATTCGCGCTTGGACACTTTAATTTTACGTTTTTCGCTTAGAGTGGGTTTTTATTATCCTGTACAAGCATGATAGGAAAGCGTCTTGAAACCCTCCATTGACAAATTATTTCCAGAATCGATAAAATCTGACGCTATTTTTCAACAGGACAATGTCCTATGTCATACATCACTCGTAAACAAAAGTTGGCTTGCCAGAGAACATTAAGGATTATGGAGTTGTAAAAAAATATTAAAAACGTAAGTGTTCGTTAAAATCTGACCTACATGAAAAAATAAATAAGGAATGGGACAGGATAGGTAGACATTTGGAAGCGGGTTTTAGATAATATGCCTCGAAGGGTTAAAGAAGTGATAAAAACGAAAGGAAGATGTACGAAATATTGAATTATCATCATACTTTCAATATCGTTATTCTTTCCAATATTTTATAACATTAAATACTTTTCCTGAACCTTCTTGTTCCAATTTTGTGACGATGCCTAATACTTTCAACTGAGGGTGTATAACTGTATATACGACCATTATACACGTTATAAAATACACTGGAACATAGTGAAAAAGCGTAAATATTGGCCTTCACTGAACGAACTTTTTTGGGGGGGAAAGGCAGGGGGGGGGTCTGGATGGCGTGATCAATATGAGCGGAAACTCTAAAACCACGCGATAAGTGTTCGAGTCCCACTAGCTCCGAGTTCACTTTATTGCTTTTCCACTTGGTTTTCACAATATTTTAAGAAACTCCGAGTGCTTATTTTGGGCGTGATCGACTTTGCGTTTTCGTCTTGGGTCCTCCTCCTACGCAGTGACAATATCATCATTATTTTTTATTATGATAAGGCAAAACAAAAAGCTATATTTGACTACACATGGTCCGGCAGAAGCCCAAATATATTTTTAATGATATGTTATATTTCTTGTGCGGATTGAATCTTCTGAGAATAAAGATACTATTGCATTCCTTAGATCTTTAACCCCTTCTTCACGATGAAGTACGCGAGTACCTCAAAAAATGAGACGTCAGCGCGGCAATCTGAGTACATAATCGGGCAGAAGGGGTTAAAATGGCTCCGATTGCGTTCAGTTTGATTCAAGTTCTGAATCTGAGGTCACTGAGAACGTGAAGAAAGGATACGTGTTCATAAAGGAGCTAAAGAACAAAGACCACCAACATCTCTTCAGGACCGAGGTTCAAACATAGTCTAATATATTAGATTATAGTTCCAGTACAGAACACTTCGCAAAGGGGAAGAGCCTGTTTGTTGTAAATATATCACGCAAAGAGGGGGTGCATTTATTGAAACGAAGGAAAGATTTGAGTCAAAAGCACAACCAAAGTTTTGCAATAACGAACGTAACAGAATCAAATTAATTGGATCACCTTTAATTGGATTCGCCTTCGTTAATTAGCCTTATAAGGTTAACTAACGAAAATATCACGACCTAACCTAACCAATCGTCAAGGGCGTACAGTTGACCTAACGAATGGTTACGTTAAGTCGTGATATTTTCGTTAGTTAGCCTTATAAAGCTAACTAAAGAAGGCTGGGGGCCCTGATCTTCAGGTGATCCAATTAATTTATCAGCTGTCACCTTTTTCTTTCATATTAATATTTACAACCCACGAGCCTAATAGAATTACACAAACACAAATTTGGTTAGCTCAAACGTTTAACGTTTTCCAACCGAGAAGAGGGTAATACCATTTGGAAGGAAAAGGAAAAAAAAAGATCTCAAGGTCATAGCTGAATCAGATAGTATCAGGTCATCATCTCTTCTCTGAGAACAGGTTTGAATCAAACTTGCGGCTAAAATCAAGCAAAGATTAAAATATCTGACAATATCTTTTCACAAACTGCAAAATTAATCATTAATGATTTGTTATCAACTTTTTACTCGTCAAGCGAATTTTTTAACGTCTTCCTTATCACTCTTATGCGTGGTTCGTACAGTAATCAGAGCTGGGCACTTGCGGCATATTTTGCGGTACTGCGGTACTGCGGTACTACCAAACTACCAAACCGGGACCGCATAACGCAGTACCGCAAAGGATCGCTGAAAGTACCGCAGTACCGCTACCGCATTCAAATTTCCGCGTACCGGTTTGGTACCGGTTTGGTAGTTTGGTAGTACCGCAGTACCGCAGTACCGCAAAATATGCCGCAAGTGCCCAGCTCTGTTAAAAATCGTACTGTTTCGCGTATTACGACGAATTATTCATTTAGAACATATTTATCGTTTAAATTCTTACTAATTAAACATTAGGTATTTACATCATCGTAAAGAATTATAATGACAGTTTCTCAAACTCTTAAATTAAAACATTTTCAAAACTGATTTTAAGATAACGTCATATTACACTTACCTCTAACAAACATACCTGAGCTACCTTCAAGGCTTCGAAGGATCCTGTTTCCTTGAAGGGCCCACCAACGGTCAGTTTCAGAGTGGAGGGTATATGGAATGGTTTAAAACAGTGGTCGGGGAACAGGGGTAAATTACCCCAAATGGGGTAAATTTAAAATTTTGGGGGTAATGCGTGCGGTATGAGAGACACTTCCCTCAGAGCCTCAGTCGTGTGTATGGTATCATGAAACGAAGAGGTGCTTTTAGTGCTTGACACTTTGTGCTGATTTTTTTTCGTATATTTTTATTTTATTTTGTTACATAAATGTGGCGTTATTCTAAATTTTAGAATATTACGAATTTACGTCCTGATTTTGATGATGATGTATCAAAAATGAAATCGCATCATTTTCCAAACCGAAGTGGAGATGTTTTGAATGAAATTCTTTTTCTTCAATCCTTTTTACTAATTTTTGTTTGTGTGCTATTATTATGCCAGCATGTGTGGCTTTTTTATTTCTCCATAATAATGGATCCAATAAACATATTTTGAATTTGAATTTTTTGTATACCATATGCAACAATTTTAAGAGCAATTGGCTTGTTTTTGTTTACTTTGAAGTCTGGGGGTAATTTCATTTTACTCAAATAGATTTTTGGGTAATACCCCAAAAAGTTCCCCGACCCATGGTTTAAAAGAAGGTAAATTATACGTGCATTTCGGGGTATCCAATGCGGGTGGTTCCGGGACTCTGACTGGGTAGAGGTCGTCAGGAGCTGGGCTTCACTCGACTGCTCTTTGACACCAAACACTGCATTCAGATTCATTGGAGTGTCCGTCTGAGGAGGGAATGCAGGCAAACTGAGTGCGTGGCTCGTAACGATTAGTTTGGAGGATAGAGCAACTGACGAGGCAAGCGTTCTCTCTTAAACCGACAGGAATCAGTCTGAGACGGGCGGTAGGAGAGGAACTATTCCTTTGGCATCATATTTCTTCGTCTCAAAACAAATGAATATCAATGAGGACATGCTGAGCGAGGCAACGGAGGGGATCCTTTAGAACTGAAGAAAAAGTAACTCCCGAGTTTATGAAGAGTGTACGAGCTTTAGTCCTAGTTTCTTCGAATGATAGACGCTCAGATGCGTGGTGTGTTAGAACTTCCTTTTCTGAAAGATATTAAGGCCAACTAGTGTGGACCCATACAATTAGCGTGCGAGGTCAGTGGAACATTAATCTGAAGGGTGGGAGTCCCGCGCACATTTGTGACAGACCTGGGCATTAGGGCATATCATACTTTTCCGAGTCCGAATTTCACTCTGGCTAATATGTATTTTTATGTAAAATTTAATTCTAAGAGGGGTTTCTTTTCTGCAACTTTTCCCAAAAATCGCGTTATCATGTTCAGAATTGCAGTTTTCTGTTCTATGTTGAAATACCAAATATTCAATTGAACACAACCTCATATTTTTAACCCTTTGTCGTAATTTGTTGCCATTTAAACACATTAACTTTGCTTAACTCTTACACAGGTTTAATACATACATACATACATAAGAAAAAAATCTACTCCATTTGAATCTTTGTAACCATTTGGACGCAGAAGGCGAAGTTCAACATTCTCTCAATAGAAGGCTCTGTCCGCCTCTGAGCAATTAGCATTATAATTGTGAAGTAGAAGTGAGTGGACGCCATTTTTTTCGATAAGTGTTTTTTGTAATTTTCCTAAGTTTAATCACCATTATTATATTTGTTTTGACTATAATTTCATTCTAGAAGTATTAAGGAAGCTCCCTGTTTACTTTACGTAATATTTTTAATAACTGTGAAGAAAAAACTTTATGCAAAGTTCGTTTCGAAATGGACAAAGTTTTATGATAAATTTCTGTCTATGATAACACGTGTGTCCAATTGGATACATGAAATTAATTTTTCATTACGATTGTTTTTATGTATTTATATATATATATATATATATATATATATATAGAGAGAGAGAGAGAGAGAGAGAGAGAGAGAGACTACCACCCACTAATTACTTTATTAGACCTTTGTTGACTAATGGACACACAAATTATTTCATTTAGAAATGTTCTTACAAAAAAAAGATTGCTAAAAATGCTTATATATATACAGGGTGTCCATAAATGTTTACCCTGAAAACAGTATGCTCTCATGTTTTAATGACGAATCTTACATCCGTTTTCTTTTTACAGGTGATCTCGTACACGCATAGAGTTTCTGTGCTGGTGTGTTTCGTCTACCGCATTCGCCGCTAGGAGCGCTGTAGTAGCTGTTCAGTTAAGATGGCGTCTGTGACAGAAAAGGCATAATGTGTTGTGTGGCTTGCAGAAACAAAATCTCCTGTCAGTGTTCAGCGAAGGTTCAGAACAAAGTATGGAAAGAATCCACCTGATGTGAAGTTAATTAAGTCGTGGATGAAAAAATTCTTGGAAAAGGGAAGGAGCAGTGGTAGACCATCAGTTTCCGATGGGACGGTGGAAAACATTCAAACTGCTTTCACACGGTCACCAAGAAAATCGGTGAGACAAGCTTCATGCCAACTAAAGATACCGAAGTCTACGATGCACAAGGTGTTACACAAACGTTTGAAGTTACACACCTACAAGGTACAAATTGTTCAAGAACTGAAACCTGATGACCGTCCAAAACGTGAACAATTCGCTATTGACATTTTGAACAGCATTGACGAGGGTAATGATTTCTTGTTACGTGTCTGCTTTTCAGACGAGGCTACGTTTCATCTTAGTGGTAGAGTCAACAGACACAATGTGCGTATTTGGGGATCGGAAAACCCACGTGCCGTAAGGGAGCATATTCGGGGCAGTCCGAAGATCAATGTTTGGTGTGGACTAATGCATGACCAGATAATTGGTCCTTTCTTCTTCGCTGAGAACACTGTTTCCGCAAGTGTGTACCTGGATATGCTCACCAATTACGCCATCCCCCAGCTGCAGGACAGGCAGCCAACTGTCATCTTCCAACAAGATGGGGCACCCCTCATTGGGCGCATGTTGTTCGTGAAACTCTCGACGCAATATTTCCAAATCGATGGATTGGCAGGGACGGGCCAATCCCATGGCCCCCCAAGATCACCAGACATTACCCCGCTGGATTTCTTTCTCTGGGGTCATGTTAAAGATTTGATTTATGCAACAGTTGTTCCAGGTATCAGGACATTGCGAGAACGCATTACGGATGCAATTGCAATAGTTAACACACAAATGTTGGAAAATGTGTGGCGTGAGTGTGAATACCGTTTAGACATTTTACGTGCCACTAGGGGTGCACATGTGGAAGCTTATTAAGTTCATTAACTATGTATCAAAACTTTGTATGTTTATCTACTTATGATTAAAAACTGGTTTGAATACGTGTTTATTTAAAAGTTATAGCATGCTTTAATCAGGGTAATCATTTATGGACACCCTGTACCTCCTATGCATATTTCAATTAAAAAAATGAACCTACGCTAAAATTAAATGGTACTGAATGACAAAGGGTTAAGCTTATGTTACACCATTATTACGAATTTTAAATTAAATTTGCAATGCCAAATTCAGTTTTCTATTGCCGAAATAAATATTCATTACCGAATTTAGATTAATTTGGTAATTAAAAATGCGGTTGGCAACCCTGATTTTAACCAAAAATTATATTCCTTGTCTATATTTATGGCGAAAGAACACTAAACATACTGATATGAATTTGTTACAGATTGGACAAGAGCGAGAATAAGCACCGACTAGACGTGATGGCCGAATCCGCCCCCAAAACCAGGAAAATGTCAGGTTCAAAGCTCTCGGATGTTGTGGGCCCGGGGAAGGAGTTTATTCCCAGCGAGGTGCCGACTTGGAGAGCCGTTCTTCAGAGAGGGATTCGTCTGCAGGAGGAAAAGTTCCTCATTCATGACATCCAAAGGTCTAAATACCCTATCCGAGAGATAACTGACGAACAGGCTTCACCCGTGATGACTCAGTGGAGGAAGTTGAATGTAAAGTTCTCCCCGCCTGTGACAATCATGGAAAAATCGCTCTCATAGAAGATCTTGTTGAAATGGAAGATGACAGACGTTGTGAACGGGAGAGTTAAGTCTGCTACCCAGGAGAAGAAGATGGCTGACCTGGATAAACTCTGTGAAGTCTGCGTTTACAAGCATCAGATCTTCTTGTGCGGCTCAGAGGGGAGTGGATGCTCAGGATGCTCCCTCAAGGCCCATGTGAACTGTAACTGTCCTTTGGAGGTGAAGATTCCTAAACTGGACCTTCACTGGCTGTACTACCAGAGAGTGAAGACTTCCGAAGCTTCAGGAATCCAGATGTCTTCTGTAGACTTCGAAGACAGCAGGAGACAGATCAAAGCAGCGAAGAGGAAGGATGCTGAAGAAGCTTCTGCTGTGAAGAGGAAGAAGAAAGAGGAGGCTACTGAGGAGGAGCTTCTCATGAAAGACTTTGAGGAGGACAAAGAGCCAAACTTGGAAGAAGCTGCAAAAGAAGCCGCTGGCAATGCTGAGGCTACTGAAGCTCCTATGGACGTTCCCGCTGAAGTACCTGCCAAAACTCGAACTTCTGCCACACGAAACTACATGAAGATCCAAGGGACAGCTTCAGCAGCTTTGAGGTACAGGGTGGCAGGCAAATGTTCCGGCAGCTGCAGTTGCCACTGGCTTCCTGAACGACCTCATCAAGGCCGGTCATCTTTCCAAAGACAAGGCTTACTTGGCCATAGATGGCATGAAAGTCTGGAGGGCCAAGGAGGAAGTAATGGCCTCATCAGTTGAAGCTCTCACGCAGAGGTCAGAGGAGAAGATGATCTCTGGGATATTCTTTGATGGCAAGCAGGATAGGAACACAAAGGTGTTGAAATATGACGAAGTGACAGGGAGATTTCATCCTAGCAAAGTGATCGAGGAGCATTACACTATCACGTGGGAGCCTCAAGGAAAGTACCTCTTCCATTTCACTCCCGAGGAACCTGAGGAAGGAGAAAAGCCTGCTCATAAGATCGCTCAGGGCCTGCATGAGTGGCTTCTGGATCACGGAGCTGACGAGAGCCTTGTAATGATTGGAGGAGACTCTACCAACACCAAACATGGGTGGTCTGGAGGCGCATAGCCCTATTGGAGAAGATGCTGGGTCGCAAGTGCCACTGGATGATCTGTCAGCTCCATGTGAACGAGCTCCCCCTGAGGCACTTAATCATCAAGCTGGACGGCCCTGTAACTCCCCGGTCAGGCTTCAGTAGGCCTATTGGAAAACTTCTTAGAAAGTGAATGAACTTGAGGTCAACTTCAACTTCAGTCCGCTGGAAGGAACTGAAGATATGGTGCTGCCAGTAGAGATAGTCAAATCTCTTTCCACAGACCAGCACAACTGCTATCTTCTGATCAAAGCCATCAAGTCTGGAAGTCTCAGTCCACAGTTGGCTGGTCTCAAGTGCGGACCTCTGAACCAATCCAGGTGGCTCACTACTGCACAGGCCATCTTGCTTGTGGATGAGGGAGCACGGACTGAAGGGGGAGGTGTTGAGGAGGCTCGAGGTCCTCGTGAAGTTCTGCCTTAACTTCTACTTCAAAATGTACTACGACATCAAAGTGAAGCACCACCTCAAATTTGGTCCTGCACACGTTTTTTCAAGCCTGAGGCTACTGAGGAACCAGACTACCGAGGTCAGGAACATCATCTCTGCTGCAGTGATAAGAGGAGCTTACCACGCACATCCTGAGAACATCCTGGCTTCATTCCTGTGCAGTGAGGATGAGCATCAGAGCTTTTGCTGTGAGCCAGATAGAGAAGATCAGAGAAGGAAGAGACTTTGGTGATACGACAGTGAGGCCCCATAAAAATCCCAAAGTCAATCTGCAAGCCACTTCACCTGGATCTCATCAAGGGAATCAGAGAATATTTACGAGCCTATTTTCACCTGCAAGATGACCTTGACTGAGCTCAAGAATCTCAGGAAAACTCCTCAAAGTGGACGCTTTCTTTGTTCATACTCAGTCCTGCGAGAGAGCTGTACAGGAAGTCTCAACTGCTTCCCAAGCTGTGTATGGTCACGAGGGGAGAGATGGGTGGGTGAGAGCCAGGATAGACCATCGAGAAATGCTCCCAGTGTTCAGATCGAAGCAGGACATACTTAGGAGCTTTGCAGGTTCGAGTGGCTGATGAAGAGGCTGAAGCCATCATTAATGCTCATAAGATCATTATGTAAGATCTTATGAGGCCACGCTTTTCAGGGATTCAGGAAGAACAGGCGTGTAAACCTACACGTGGAGGTTGCAAGTCTCCTGCTACTCGATCAGAGTAGAGCTGGTGAGCCGCGCCTATTCTTTGAAGAAAAATTTAAAATTCTTAAGTTTTACGTGAAATCTAAACATTTTTTCAGCACCCAGAGGTGTTGAAATACGCACGAAAGCAAGGATGAGGTCAGAAAAGCAGCTTTTAGACTAAATCATATGCAGAACAGCTGCGCGCTTTGGTTTGGGTGCCCTGAGGCTGCGTTAGGCAGCCTTCAAATCAGAAAATCGCGATTTTGACCATGAAAATGAGATTTTTAGGAAAAGTTGCAAATAATAAACCCATCTTAGAATTAATTCTTACAGAGGAATACATATTAGCCACTTTGTTTTTCCAAAATTTCAACCCTGAACCCAGAGTATGATATGCCCTACTGGGCATGTCCCCGAGCTAATCGGAGACAGGATCCATGAACGTGTCCAAAACGTTGGCAATAAAAGCAGTCATAGGGAAGGAACATTTACCTTAAGAGATTAAGAAAAGCCGCCTTAACGGTGCGAGGGAAATGATGAGAGTTAAACAGGAGGTACAGAAATACCGCCTACTCCCTTTGTTCGTGATGCGACGTTTACGGGAATAGTTTCTTCCGATGAGGGCATAAGTGCTGGACTGTAAGTAGGCTTGCCAACCCTCCCGGATTCGCCGGGAGACTCCCGGAATCGTGTGTTCTCCCGGCTCCCGGAACGTTATCCTAATCTCCCGGATATCTTACAATTTGAGAATAGTTTTCTTCAAATACAGGGTGTACAAAAAGTCGATCTATTTTTGTGAAATAATTATTTTTTTCTATTTTTCTTTTCAGAAGCCCTTAGAATGAATACAGAAGAGCGTGTGGCAATAGTAATTTGGCGAATCGAGGGAAAGAAATACAATGACATCAGAGAGAAGTTTAGAAGGAGATTTCATAAGCCGGGGCCAATAGACAAGACAATACGAAAATTGGTGAACAAATTTAAACAAACGGGATCTGTAAATGATGAAGCAAGATCAGGACGACCGTGTATGTCAGATCTTACCGTGAATGCAGTACGCGGAATTATCACTGAGGAGCCACGTACGTCCGTTCGTGCTGCATCACACAGACTCGGCCTCCCGACGTCATCTGTGCACAAAATTCTGAAAGTTAATTTGCAGAAGAAAAGCTATCATTTGCAGGTTTTACATGATTTACATGAGGAAGATTTCCCTCGACGAAGTGCTGTGTGTGCTGATCTCGTAGAACAAATCTGGAGTGATAATTTAATGGACAACATTCTCTTTAGTGATGAAGCCACTTTCCATACGTGTGGAAAAATAAATCGCCATAACTGTCGAATTTGGGCAGATGAAAGACCGAATGATTTCGTCCAAAATTGGGAAAGAGACCTAAAGTTAATGGCTGGATGGGTTTAACAAAATCTAAGGTTTATGGTCCTTTTTTCTTTGCTGAAGCTACAGTTACGGGGCTTATTTATCTGGACATGTTGCAGCAATTCCTTGAACCTCAGCTGATTGGGGATAGGATTGTTAGTACCGTCGTCTATCAACATGATGGTGCTCCTTGTCACTATGCCAAAATTGTTCAGGATTATCTAAATGGACGTTTTCCAAATCGCTGGATCGGACGCGGAAGCAACAGACCTTGGCCAGCGAGATCACCAGATTTAACCCCTTTAGATTTCTTTGCATGGGGCTTTATCGAATCGCACGTCTATCAGACAAAGATTACGAGTCTTGAAAACTTACGTACACGTATACGAACTGCTGCAGATAACATAACCCCGCAAATGCTCCAGAATGTGTTTAGAAATGCTGCAGAACGATTTGAGCTGTGCAGGGATACTGATGGGCGTCACGTCGAATCCTACTCTTAATTATTTAATAAATGTTACCACTTTATCATTTTATGATTGAATTCCATATAATTTCCAAGTGCTTCACAAAAATAGATCCTGACTTTATGTACACCCTCTACATAATTTGGTATCACCTTATCATTTGCATATTATTAGCCTTTAAATAATCTGGGGTTTTTCACTTATATATATATATATATATACACAGGGGCGTCGATTGACTTAATTGACTTTAGAATAGGTCTCTATACCCCTTGCATATGGCCTCAAAATGCTTTTGAAATTGGTCATATTTAAAAATTTCTCGAGGGGCTTACAGCGCCCTAACCCGCCAGCTGGATCGGCTCGCCCCCACCCCCCTTTATGGCCTGTATATATATCATCTCCCGGAATTGTATTTCAGAAAGTTTGCAAGCCTAACTGTAAGTCATCCCTTTACACTAACTCACACTGGAGTGCAGAGTGGAGGTAACTGTACAGCCTGCTAAAGCTGAAACTGGCAAGGTTTTTTCACTCTGCGTCTTTTTTACGGTTTCAATGAGAAGTAAACCATTCTTCTGAAACTGGACGTTGTAAGGCTTGCCAAACAACTTAATTAGATCTTCGTGTAACTTAAAAATGCAAGTGGTCGAGAAGAATGAATCGCTCGTAGTTCAAAGGACTATGAGCAGTGTAAAAGGCTCAAGGGTGTGAGAAGTGTTGTAGGGAAATGTAGCGCGAAAAGCCGGCCGACGATGTCTCCTTTGAGTTGGAGAATATATCATAATTCTAAATTTCCTACCGGTGAAGTAGTAACTTTGGCCGTGTCGCTCTTGCCAGCCTTCAGCTGAGGTGAGTCACTTGAACGCAATAACTGACCGAGGCTCCGACCTTCAGGCACGTCACTATTCAAAGAAGAAAGTAGCGTTTTCGATGAAGTATTATCCTGCGCCATATCCATATCTCTCTAAGGAGAGAGGCAGCATCATCCATGTGCTGGAGTAGGAGTTCTCCCATTTGGGCGGGTAAAATGGTTAAAACTAAATATAATAGCGTTGTGGTATAAGCTCAAATCTAAAGATGGCAAATGCAAGGTTCACTTCTATGTGCACAAAATGCAAACCAAACTCACTTTTATAGCGCAGTAATTACTTCGTCAAACCAAAATCTAGTTATTTTGACACCAGGACTACATCGCGGCCACTTCACAAAGCTGCTTCCCATTAGATCAACGAGGTTAAGCAACAACGGGTCTGATCAGTTGGATGGGCGACTGGCCTGTGCGAGCAGTCATGATGTAGCGACCCATGGTTTGGACTCCACATAAAGCTGTACGTCCCATCTGTCAGTTTTACCGTTAGGAAGTTAAAGAATCACAATTATCATTATTATTATTACTACTACTACTTTAATTATATATATGATAATGCTCATAAAAATTGTATGTTATATTGTGGTGAATGGCGAAAATGATAGCTTGTAAAATTGTTTCAAATTTGGAGAATTTGATGACCGATGGAAATGGTACAAATGAATCAAGAAAAAGTAGTCACCACATAAAAAAGACTTAAAACTTGAAGATAAAATTGTTGATCTATTACACGCACTACATCGTTAATATCATAAGGATGGCTCATAAATATCATTTGGAGTAACCTCCTTCGTAACGGCAAGGGTTATGTGACGGAGGGGATCAACAACTTCGCGTGGGATCCGAACCATCTACGGATCGCTACATCATCTGAACGTGGAGGACGGTTACCCACCCAACTACTGAACAGACCGAACGTTGCTTAACCTCGGCCGATTTAACGCGCAGCGTGTTGTACTTAGCCAGGATGACTCATCATACAGGCACCTAGTGTTAGTATGTATTAGACCGGGTCTACATGTTGTTGTTTGCTATAGTAGAGGAGATTTCACTACCGTTTCAACTCCAACGAGTCATATCGCAGCGTATGTCAGACGGAGAAATCAAAGACAAGAAACGAGCCCCGTAGCAGTAAGGAAATGCATCAAGGGTTCCAGTCCGAAAGATGGAGAGTCAACAAGTATATCAAGCGCGAATAACCGTGCGCATCAACAGGGAAATACTCGTGATGTGCATCATAAAATTTAAAACATTCCGTAAGGATATGGCAAATAATTAAAAGAACAAAGCATTCAGCGCATAGCGGTGGGGGAGATCCTTGCAAAAGGTACTCGCGAGTCAATCGCGAGTGACCGACACGAAGACGGCAGAGAGCAACCACCCAGCAACGATATCAGTAATAAGATGAAGGCCAGACGGAAGTAGTATTCTTAATTTGTCGAAGCTTATTAGAAATTTCAGCAGCCCAAAGGTTATTCCAGGCATTAAAACAGCGCTCGTGGATAACTCTATTGAGGTTGGAGAGAGGAATGTGTGCGGGTCTCGGAGATTCCGCTCAGAGGCCCTCTTAACCGCGAGGTCCGCCGATTCATTTCCCTCAACCCTCACATGTGCCATGGACCAGCAGAAATGAACCGACTTATGTCTAAAGGAGAGGAGGGTCAGCCATAAGTGGATCTTGAGAACAATAGGGTGGTTCAGGTCGAAGCCACGCATGGCCAATATAGCACTCTGGGAGTCTGTATGAAGAACGAAGAAATGTCCGGGATGCAAGCTAATTTTTCATAACGCCAATAAAATGGCAGAGTTCAGCAGTATAACTGAAAGCAAGAGGGACGTCGGAACCTCAAACACTCCAGCCGGGGACACTACACCAAAACCCACCCCATGACCGGGCCGGGATCCATCCGTATAGAATGGCACAGCAGAGGAATGAGAAGCAGACCGATATTCGAGGAACATCGGTCAAAGGACAGGTGAAGGGGTTGTACTTTTATATCTGTCGATGAATGCGGAGCGACAATGCGGCCGAACCAATTGCCAAGGGAAGTTCGGGCTACCACACTCCCCAGATCCAGATCCAAACCACGCCCCTCAGTCCTCAACTTAAGCTGTTGGAAGTGGGAGGAATACCTCAAATCATTTGTAATGCAAGATAATTGTTGAGCAAAATTTGCAGACCTCTACGGGGAGACAATATGTTGTCCATTCACAGACAAAACAGGCATCATGAAAATAGTGGGAAAACCCTTAATCTTACAAACGCGTTCCCATACTTTTTTCATGGGCGTTTGGACCATTAGAGAAGAAAGACACAAATTTGCCATAATTCCCTTTTTGCATTCCATACTACCCGGCGTGCCAACGCTCTGACTCCCTATCAAGGGGAGCGAGTCCGATGATAACTCCGAAAAGCAGAATTTTTCCTCGTAGAGCAACTTTGCACTCCTCCGTCCACCAAGGGACATGTATCTTCGGCAGGGAAGTATTTCTGCGGGGAATAGAACTAGAAGCCACAGAATGAAAATATTCCAGAGCCTCATTGACACTCGCAAACGAAGGGGAAGAGCTGGTAACATTAGCCAAGGACGTGAAGAGGTTCCAGTCCGCCTTAACATTTCAGCGAGGGGGTCGCTGGAAGGAAGAACATTGTAAAAAGTCCAAAAGACTTGAGGAAATGATCACTATAATAGAGGTCACCAAGGACTGACTGGAAAAAATCGGCAGAGATATTAGGTGAACAAAGAGAAAGATCAAATACAGAAAAGGTTCCTGCAAGTTTCGAAAAATGCGTACAGGATCCTGAGTCCAACAAATTTAAGTCGTTAGCGAGGATCAACCGTTCAAAAATGCGGCCACGTTGATTCGTGATAGTATCACTCCATAATACATGTCTACCATACCACAAAAGTCACCCAGAAGTAAAATAGGAGGAGGCAGTTGGGAAAGGAGATTGGTCATGTCATCTAAGCATAGGGGAACATTCGGAGAGAAGTACATAGAGTAGATTGTACATTGTTTATGCGACAAAAATGTACGAACGAAGCGAGCCTCAACAGGAGAGCGTAACTGAATATGAATACGAGGAATTTCCGTACAGACAAGAAGAGTGGTACCTAGTCCGCTAATCGCGATAGAGAGAGGGAGCGACGTGTAAGCTACAAAGTCGGGAGAAAGGGGTAAAGGGGCGAGGGCCCAGTAGGGTCCCTTGCAGACAAACAATAGTAGGATAGAGCTCGGAAAGAAGGGTACGAAGCATCTTCCAATTAGATATACTGCAGCAATTCCAATGAAGGAGTTTCGAGTTCAGCATCAGGAGTGTCTAGGAGGAGGATATCAGTCTCTCGCTGAGGAAACAGACGTTCCATTATGTCCAGAACAGGGAATGTTAGAAAATCTAGAAGAGGAAGAACCATTGTTGTCCCAAGGCGATATGATGACTAAGCTGATTGATGCAGCATTGCTTGTATATATTAAGTTAAGGTGTATATATATCCATCTCATAATTGTAAGGTTAGTGAAAAATTAACTTAATTTAGAGCTAGCATTTTTGAGCTCTTGTGGCATCATTGTTTGGTCACACTGTTGGCATCATTTTGGGGCGCTGCGCGTTCTTTCTACTCGTTTGTGGGATGTCGTACGTACAGGGTGTGGTCTGTTAGAGAGCTCTCTTGCAATTAAGTTTGGTTGTTTAGATACAAGATTGTTGCATCGTGCAATAGTCCAGGTTGCGTTGTTGTTGCAAGGTTGAGAAAGAAGACCATAAATAGTACCCCTTTTGTTTATATTAAATTCATGTAACAAAGGTCTAAGGTAGGCCCTAGGCCCGCATCGAGTCAGCAACCCTGAGGTAGGACCTAATAGGATCTCAAATCCGTAAGTTTTAATTTTAGCTTAACTTGGGCTGTAGGTAGCACTGGCCCTTTAGAATTTGGCCGTTCACGGCTCAGCTGGGATTTTGAACCCAACAAATAAATAAATTAACATGGTCCTTCAGAACCGGATTCTACCCCAAAACTGAGTCAGTGACTATTTTTCGGCAAAGTTCTGATTGTGCAAATTGTAGCACAAGTTAGGCCTAGACGGGTTGAGTATTATTGAATTAAGGTCCCAGGGTAGAAAGTTTGGTCGCCCAATTGCGAAACTTGGCCAGTCGTCTGTCGTTGTTTTTGGCCTACATTTTACCGGTTTGGTTAATTTGGGTTATTATTGAATTAAGGTCCCAGGGTAGAAAGTTTGGTTGCCCAATTGCGAAACTTGGCCAGTCGTCTGTCGTTGTTTTTGGCCTACATTTACCGGTTTGGTTAATTTGGGTTATTATTGAATTAAGGTCCTGGGGTGGAAAATTTGGTATTCCATACTGGTGTTTGGTTAGTACCCCACCCAGCAATTCAGTTTATTTGAAAGTAAAATTTGCGTTTGATCAGTTTGGTTAAGTATTTCTGCCAATTCAGCTCATTTGGTATTGAGCCCAATTGTTGTTTGCATTGAAGATGAGTGCATCTGAATTGAACAAATTTATAAAAAGGAGAAGCGCCTACAAAGGTCTAATTACAAAGGTCATTGCCACTATAGATTCTGCCATAGAGCAAGAGGATTTACGCTTAGTGACTGCGCAGCTTTCCATATTAGAAACTAAAAAGGTTGCTCTAAATGAGGTAAATGTTAAAATTGAGGCTCTTATAGAAGAGGATGAAATAGAAAATAACATAATTTACTTTGAAGAGATTATGATGATATAATTAAAGTAGGCCTCCGAGCAAAAGAGTTTAGCAGCTCAGTACAGTTAGAGACCAGGTCTAATAATGAAACACAACACTCAACAAATGATGTTTGTGAAGTTAAGGTTAACAGATCTGTAGTTCAATTACATTTTCTGGGAGTATTCAGGAATGGCAAGGATGGGCAGACAGTTTTCAATCAGCAGTTCATTCTAGTCAAGTGTTAAGTGCCGTGGAGAAGTTTAATTATTTGCGGTCCCTCTTGGAAGCAGAGGCAGCAAAGACTATAGCAGGATTAGCATTAACAGAGGCTAATTATAATGTGGCTTGGGATATATTAAAGAAACGGTTTGGTAAGCCAGAGATCTTAATTAAAAGCCACCTCCGTGCACTTTTAGCTATACCCCCTGTTAATAATCCTAATAGTGTCAAGGAGTTACGGCAGTTATATGATGAATTTGAAATTAGAACTAGGTCCCTGGACAACTTGGGTGTAGGAATGGAAAGGTATGGTATAATGTTGGTTCCTACACTGGAGTCTAAATTGCCTAGCTCAATTTCGCTTGAATTAAGTAGGGGACACTCTGCAGAACATGTGTACATCCCCCTTCAGCAGATGTTAAGTCTTTTAGGCACATAATTAGCAAGACGAGAGGGAGTTGAGTTTGCACAATGGGATGGTAAACAAGGGGACAAAGGCAGGCACAGCACCAAAGTTTCCACAAAAAGGAATAGCCCAGGTACAGTGTCAGCTCTACATGCATCCTCTGAGAATAAATTAAAGGGAATCAAGGAATGCATATTTGCGGAGGCAACCACAAGTCATATAAATGTGAGGTGGCTGAGGCTTTACCCCTTGAGGAGAGAAAGGACAGGGTAACTAAGTCCACAGCATGTTTTAAATGTTTTTTGAAAGGTCATAGAGCAAGGTTTTGTAAGTTTAAAATTTTGTGCAAAAAATGTCATGGTAGGCATCAGCCATTATTGTGTGAAAACACTCCTAGTAGGCCTACCCAGAAGTAGAGACATCAGTGGCACATGCCACTGCTATGCAAGGGAGTAAAAGTAAAGGGGGATTATTGCAAACAACTGCAGCCTTATTAATTGGTAATGAGGGAGAAGCTACTGTAAGAGTGTTGTTTGATAGTGGTAGCCAGTGTAGTTTTATTAAGACCAGAATTTCCAGAAAATTGAAGTTTAAAGAACTTAAGAGGGAAAATTTAAGAATTTCTGGGTTTGGGGGTTCCGTTCAAAACCGAACCAAATTTAAGACGGTAGAAGTTCTGATTAAAGGGTTGTTACCGCAAAGTCCCACTATCAAGGTCCAAGCTGTAGAGATTGAGGAACTTTGTGCTCCAGTCACTATTTGTTTAGATATGGCATGTGTCCAAGAATTGCGAGTTAAAGGAATTAATTTGGGCAATAATAAGTTTGAAAGAACAGAAGATATTAGTCTTTTGATTGGAGCTGACTATTATTGGGACTTCATCACTGGTAATATTGTCCGCACATCTCGAGGCCCGGTAGCTATTGAAAGCAAGCTAGGCTGGATGCTACATGGTAGTTATTGCAATGAAATGGAAGTTAAGGCTCTTTTTGTTAAGATTGAGGAGAACAGCCATGGTCTGGAAAGGCATTTGAAAGCGTTTGGGAACTTGAATCTATTGGCATAAAGGACAAACAGGCAAGTATAGTGAACAATGATGTTTTAGAGCAATTTGAAAAAGGGATTGGGTTTAGAGATGGTTGCTATGAAGTTGGCCTACCATGGAAGGATTCTTGCAAACCCAGTTCAAACCTTCAGCTAGCTAATCGGAGGTTGGAGACTTCATTGTACAGGCTAAGAAAAAATGAGTTGTTGTTAATTGAATACAATGAGGCCATCCTAAGTTATGTAAGGGAGGGCTATGCTGAAAGGGTGCAAGGTGAGCTGGTGAGCCAGGAGGCACATTATCTGCCACACCATGCAGTGGTACGGCGAGACAAAACTACCAACAAACTGAGGTAGTTTTTGATGGCTCAGCCAAGGACAAAGGTGGTGTGTCCTTGAATGACTGTTTGGATGCTGGGCCAAATTTAAATGCAGATTTATTTTCCTTGTTACTGAGATTTAGGTTTGGTAGAGTAGCATTGACTGCAGATGTGAAGCAAGCCTTTTTGCGGATAAAGTTAAAACCAGAGGACAGAGATGCAGTAAGGTATCTGTGGGTGGATACGAAAGACTTGTTGGAAAATGAACCTAAGGTTCAAGCATATAGAATGAAGTCAGTGTTGTTTGGCCTCAGCTCTAGTCCATTTCTGTTGGCAGCTACTATGCAGTACCATTTTAAGAAATATTCTGAAGTCTATCCTAACACTATTGAACACATAAGGAAAAATTTTTATGTTGATGATTTGCTGTGTTCCGTGGATAATACAGAAATGGCTAAACAGATATTCATGGAGGCTAGAGCTATAATGAGGGAGGCTGGCATGGAGCTTAGAAAATGGCAGACCAATCATTCGCAATTACAAGAGTTTATGAGTCATTCCTGTGTAGTACCTGATGCAGCAGAAAGTATTGAGGATTCTGGTATTAAGGAGTTGTGGGCAATAGACGCAAAGGTGCTAGGCATTGTTTGGCAGCAAGATGATGATTTGTTTACCTTCACTGGGAAATCTTTAGTAGAGCTGGCTGAGAATGAGACAAGGTGGACAAAACGTACAGCTCTTAGTTTGGCTTCAAAGGTCTTTGATCCTCTTGGATTCCTGGCTCCATTTTGATAAAGTCAAAAATTTGGTTTCAGAGCCTCTGGGAAATTGGACTTGGTTGGGACCAAGAGTTACCTGATCATATGGTGGTAAGGTGGAAATATTGGTTCAAAGAATTGGCACATCTGGAGACATTGAAATCCCAAGATGGTACTTTGGAGAGTTGAACAATAGTCCAGACAATTTGGAGCTGCACATCTTTTGTGATGCAAGTGAGGAAGCCTATGCAACTTGTATTTATATAAGAGGCGCATTGCAAGAGGAAGTAAGTTGCAGGTTGGTTGCTGCAAAGAGGAGAGTAGCACCTTTGAAAAGGCTTTCTGTTCCAAGGTTGGAATTGATGGGTGCAGTTATTGCTAGTCGGCTTGCAGTTATAGTGCAAAAGTCTTTGGCCCTCTCTGAAATTCCAAGCTATTATTGGACAGACTCCACTATAGTTTGGCACTGGTTAAGAGGCCAGGCAAGGAAATGGAAACCATTTGTTGCCAATAGAGTGGAGGAAATTCAAGCGCACACAGATCCCAAGCAATGGAAGCATTGTCCAGGCACCCAAAACCCCTGATTTACCAACACGAGGAATTTCAGTGAAAGATCTTGCACAGTCAAGTTTGTGGTGGAATGGGCCGGAGTGGCTAAAACTTGGAAGTGAAAACTGGCCTTCTAATCAGCCTATTGTAGGAGAATGCCAGGCTGAAGAAGCATGGGTGAGTGAGGTGAGAAAATGCGCTGTGAACAGTTGTCAAGTTATGCAGCAGGACCCCATATTGAGGCTTGAGGACATTAGCAGTCTGAAAAGATTGTTGAGTGACAGCATGGGTATATAGATTTACCAAGTACCAACAACATTAAGGGAGAAACAAGAAGGGAAGGAATTCTGAACAGTAATGAGATTCAGCAAGCCAGGAAATACTGGGTGGTATATGCAGAAGGAAAAATTTGGTGAAGAGAGAGAATTGCTCACCAGCCATCCATTACAGGTTCTACCAACACATTCTGCGCTCAAGGGTTTGGATGTGTTTTTGGATCAGGATTTATTGAGAGTAGGAGGTAGACTACAGTTTCTGGGCTTCCAGAGGAGAAAAGACATCCAATTTTGCTACCTTCTGGGGGCACTTTGTGGACCTTTTGATCCTGGATACTCATCATAAGCTGTTACATGCTGGAGTTAGAGAAGTGATAATAGAGATCAGACAACAGTTTGGATTCCCAAAATTAGACAAGTAGTAAAAAAGGTCGTGCATAAATGTGTGGTTTGCAAGCGTTGGAGTGCAAAGCCTTATTATGAAAAGGTGGCTCCACTTCCAAGAGAACGGTGTGTCTATACTGCCCCATTTGATGTAGTGGGAGTAGACTTTGCAGGGCCAGTCTGTGTGTATGAGCGAGGGGAGTCTAACAAAGGTTATATATGTCTTTTCACCTGTGCTACCACCAGAGCAATCCATTTGGAGTTGGTAAGCAACTTAAGTAGTGATGTATTTCTTTTGGCCTTTAAAAGGTTTGTGAACAGAAGGGGTTCCCAAATAAAATCATATCGGATAATGCAAAAACCTTCAAAAAGGCTGCAAAGGAACTCCAAGAAATTTGGTCCTTGCTAAAAGAGGAAGGATTCCAATCCTACTTTTCACAACAAGGGGTACAGTGGGAGTTTATTGTGAGAGAGCACCATGGTGGGGAGGATTTTGGGAAAGGCTAGTGAGAAGTGTAAAGTGTCCATTAAAGAAACTTTTAGCTAATGCTCATTTGAGCAAAGAAGAATTCTGCACTGTTTTATGTGAAGTAGAAGCAATGGTGAACAGTAGGCCTATCACTTTTGTTTACAACAGTATGCAGGATGCAGAGCATTGACACCAAATCATTTTCTTTGTGGTAAACGATTAACATCAAGCCCCAGTGTGCCAGAAGACTTGCAGCCTATCCAGAGCACTCAAGGAGAGTTAACCAGACGGTTCAGGTACCTTGAAGAGCTACAAGATCAGTTATGGAAGAGGTGGCAGATTGTTATTTTATTTATTTGTCGGGTTCGAAATCCCAGCTGAGCCGTGAACGGCCAAATTCTAAAGGGCAAGTTCTACCTAAAGCCCAAGTTAAGCTAAATTAAAACTTACGAATTTGAGATCCTATATTAGGTCCTACCTCAGGGTAACCTCAGGGTTGCTGACTCGATGCGGGCCTACCTTAGACCTTAAATTACATGAACTTAAAAGGTAAACAAAAGGGTACTATTTGTGGTCTTCTTTCTGAACCTTGCAACAACAACGCAACCTGGACTATTGCACGATGCAACAATCATGTATCTAAACAACCAAACTGAATTGCAAGAGAGCTCTCTATCAAACCACACCTTTACGTACGACCTTCCACAAACGAGTAGAAAAGACGCGCAGCGTCTCAAAATGATGCCAACAGTGTGACCAAACAATGATGCCACAAGAGCTCAAAAATGCTAGCTCTAAATTAATTTAATTTTTCACTAACCTTACAATTATGAGATGGATATATATACACACCTTAACTTAATATATATACAAGCAATGCTGCATCAATCAGCTTAGTCATCGTATCGCCTTGGGACAACAATGGTTCTTCCTCTTCTAGATTTTCTAACACAGATGGAATACTTGCCAGAACTCAATTATTACCCATCAGGCAAGGTAAAGGGCTCCAATGCAAATTGTATCAAGGTGGGAGAAGTGGTAATGATTGGGGATGAAAGACCAAGGCAATGCTGGAAGCTTGGCATAATTGAAGAGTTGTTTGTTGGCAAAGACAATTTAGTTAGGTCTGCACTGGTAAAGACTTCAGGAGGAAAGTTAAAGAGACCTATACAAAACTCTATGCTTTAGAAATCAGCAAAAACACAGATAGTCAAGATGAACCATTTGAGTTACAGCCTCATGGAGAAGGCTTGGCTAACCTTGCAGAAGGTAACGACAACAATGCCTCTTCGGTGGGGAGTGTTAGAAAATCTAGAAGAGGAAGAACCATTGTTGTCCCAAGGCGATATGATGACTAAGCTGATTGATGCAGCATTGCTTGTATATATTAAGTTAAGGTGATATATATCCATCTCATAATTGTAAGGTTAGTGAAAAATTAACTTAATTTAGAGCTAGCATTTTGAGCTCTTGTGGCATCATTGTTTGGTTACACTGTTGGCATCATTTTGGGGCGTTGCGCGTTCTTTCTACTCGTTTGTGGATGTCGTACGTACAGGGTGTGGTCTGTTAGAGAGCTCTCTTGCAATTCAGTTTGGTTGTTTAGATACAAGATTGTTGCATCGTGCAATAGTCCAGGTTGCGTTGTTGTTGCAAGGTTGAGAAAGAAGACCATAAATAGTACCCCTTTTGTTTATATTAAATTCATGTAACAAAGGTCTAAGGTAGGCCCGCATCGAGTCAGCAACCCTGAGATAGGACCTAATAGGATCTCAAATCCGTAAGTTTTAATTTTAGCTTAACTTGGGCTGTAGGTAGCACTGGCCCTTTAGAATTTGGCCGTTCACGGCTCAGCTGGGATTTTGAACCCAACAAATAAATAAATTAACAGGGAACACTGTTAGATAATGAAACACAAGACGATCGAAGGGTTCGAGGGGTGAAAGGCAAACGAGATGGGAGTACGGCCACGAGATCCATTAAGAGGTTGCTCCCGAGATAACGGGACCTAGATATCGTCAGGGCAGGAATCCGTGTTGCGAAGAGTATCAGGGTGCTGTGAAGTAATAGTGACGGTAAAGGAAGGAACGGGAATCTTAGATGGCATCCCTGATTTGTTTTAGGGGAAAGGAATACTACCGGTAAATGAGATGAGAGAATGAGTGAGAGGGGGAGGATGTAATTGATTCCAGGTGAGGGGTTTTAACCTGTTTAGGAGAAGAATCAGTTGAAAAGGATTCCTTCCTTTTCCGAAGGCGGCGTCGAAGAGAAGCTGACACATGTCGAGATCTAAAAGATGGGGTCTGGTGGACCAGTTTCAGTGTCGGAAGTAGTAGAGGCGGAAGTCGCAGATGTTTGGGTCAACGGGTCCGCACCAAGCCCGGAGCAGGCCGTCTTCACCATGTTCACGGAAATAATATATTTCCCTGGGCGACATGTCCACACCAAAGTGCAGGCCTCTCTCAAGTTAATCTTTTGATGAACAGAAGTCCAGAACCTCTTTTTCAGCGAGGTAACTGAGACAGGTTCTAGAGGAAGAAGGTTGAGGGCCCGAACAATTAACGCATTTCGGAAGCTTATCATAAAGGGATTCCTCATGCCCGAAAGCACCACATTTCGAGCAGACTGCTTCTGCACAATGACACCGATCCTTTAAATGGCCGAGCTTCTGACAATTAAAACAGCGCCTGGAGGGACGTCTCTTTTTACTATATATAATAACTAGGCTTCCTATTTTTGCATATTTGCATACACGCATATGCAAATGCATATTTTAAGCATTTTTGAGCGAAAGTGCATATTTCTAGGTTTTTGTTTAAAATTCATATTTTGGGAAATAATCATGAAATTATTAGTTTTTGTTCTAATGTCATGATGATAATTTAATAAAACACGTGACTCGAACAAAGCATTGTATAAATAAAGCCTGTAAGTTAATCCGTTGGAATGTCCGAATGGTCGGTAAGGGCAGCGAGAGTGGGGAGATAATCCGTTGGAAGATATTTATACAGTATAAGTAAGTTAGTAAAGTCAGCAAGGCAATTATAGCTTGTCTTCCATCAGGTGAAGTTTGTAGTTGCATTTCACGTTATTCAAAATGTCGAAGGAAAAGAAGTGTCTACGTACGATTTTGAACACATTTGTGCACGATTACGAAGATTTCACTACTGATGGAGAAATTCTATTTTGTAAATACTGCGAAGTTGCAGTTTCTGCATCTAAAAAACTTCGAGTGCGGCAACATCTCCAAACAGGAAAGCATGTGAGAAATAAAAATGTCAAAAATACGGCTAAGCAACAGTAGTTATTGCTATCCAGAACATTGGATCAACCTCGACCACAACGTTCCGAGTTCTGTGAAGACCTATGTAAAGCCTTCGTCTCAGCTGATATACCCTGAGCTAAGTTAAAGAACAAGGAACTCATTGAATTCCTGGAAAAATATACAAATCGAACAGTATCAGATGAATCGACAATCAATAAAAGTTATGCATACAGTATTATTGCATCTTTCAATCATAAAATGTCTTAAAAATCATAACATTTAACTCGAAAAGTGATTAACTGATTTAAAAGAGCATATTTAACCTCTTTTGGACCACTGGGTCGAACATATACCGTTTCCCATACACGCACTCATAACGTAACCCTACAAAAACTTCGGTCGGTAAGAAGGTAAGTGCATATTTCGAGCATTTTGGTTACATATTTAGCAATTTTTAAATGCATACAAATCCGAAGCCTAATGACCATGCTAATTTAAGTGAAGTCGGTGGATGTTGCGTATTGAAGGTAAGAATGGGAAGAAGAGATGGGGAAAGTACATGTTCGTACCTGGTCTGAATCCTGTAGACATACACAACATCCTGAGAGGAGAGCCGCTCCCTCAGCTTATCCAGTTCTTCTCGAAGAAATTCCCTGGCACAATTTTCCCTTTGGAAAAATTAAGCGCAACATGGAGAAGAGGCGAAACCGACGCCGTCCCAAGAGACCGTATGAAAGCAATCGCAGAGGCTTGTTGTTGGGGGGTTCGAAGTCTCAACCAAAAGGGAGCCATCACGTAAAAGTTTAATCGATTTTGGTTCCCCACAAAGAGATCGAATGAGGTCATCATGTACGGAGAAGAGAGACATCCAAAAAAAGATTTCTCGGATGATGGACGAAGAATTCAGTAGGAATGTGATCAGCTCGACTCTACTCAGTCGAGTAGCGTATCATACCACTCACGCGATGTGATTACCGATTAGCACAGTCTACATTCGCGATTCTGTGGCAGCGATTAGAGAGACAGTCGTGAAGTGTTGCGTTTAGCCCGAGTGAGGGGCTCACTGATCTCTTAAGCTTCCCATTGTTTCACACGGCGCCATCTACATGCACTGGACTCAGTCACCTTGTGCGTGATTCATGCTTATCCTTTGTTCAGTACTGTTACATGCGCTACCTTTTTTTTTGTATTTTTTAATGTAGCAGCTGTATTTTATCTCCTTGATCTGTGAACTACTATGATGATTACATATATTCGTACACATTTTTTGTACTTAGCAGCTTTGCATTCTATAAATTTAGGATAAGTCTTTAATTTCATTTTCTGGATGTGTATTATTATTTAGTTTTTAAAACTGTCTTGATATTGTTTAAATGATGTCCATAAAGATTTCTCGGATGATGGACGAAGAATTCAGTAGGGATGTTTTTTATACTTTTGCATGAATTTGTTTCTATTGTTAATTAACTTTTCCATAGGACTAGTGGCAATCTAGCCACCCCCTGAACCAAATTGTCGAACCTGATCAGCAGAAAGACACCTTCGATGATTCGAAGATCAGTGACCATACTTGAAATGACGCATGCACGACCAAGTATATTTGTAGAAAGTGGTTATATTTAGAGAAAGAGAAATACAACCATTTGAAGAACAACTAATTACAGTTCCGTTAAAAAAAAAAAGAGGAGGTACAAAGATCAAGCATCGTAAGAGATGATGGTGACAAATTATTTCTCCTTTCACTTTTAACCATAATTTTATTCAAGACAGATGAGAAAAAAAAAATGTTGCCAGATTGCTACTGACGTAGTCGGCAAAATTTCCAGATTTTCCTGGTGGTTTCATCGGTCAGCAGTCCACTGTCTGAAGTAGAAATCCTCCCCATCTTAGCAACCTCGAACTTCATTATAATTTCAGACATCCTCTCGAACAGTTATGACACCCACAAGCATTACCACATCCATGGATTCTGAATGTAGTGTTATCCGTAAGTCCTCACTCTGACAGAACAGAATTGTTTGAACAGTCTTTAAACTATTTATATACAAATGAATGTTACATTTCAGTAATACCAAACTATAAATATTATTGGTAAATTAAAAAATACAAATAATAACATTCGTGTACAGTACCTATATTAAAGCTTGTTAAAGATAAGATATCTGTAACTTTAGCTAAAAATTATCAAAGTATTTCCAAAGGAATATTCCTATCAATGCTAAAAACTGGTTGTACAACAGCTCTTTTTAAGGGGGATGATCCTGTACTAGCAACTAATTACAGGCCGGTGTGTTTATTATCTGTGTTTGGCAAAGATTTTTAAAAAATTGTAAAAAGTCAAATGCAGCAATATTTAGACTCCTACAATTTAGGATCTCTAAACCAATAGAACTTTCGTAATAATGAAACAACTGAAATGGCTATTTTAAACCTTATGGAAAATGCAAATATAGCTGGAGAACAAAAAATTATCTGTATTTATGGATTTGAGTAAGGTGTTTGATGTAACAGACCATAATATTCTATTAAACAAATTACATTGTTACGGCTTTAGAGTAGCAATCAGTGGTTAGTTTAAAAGTTATTTGTCGAAGAGATATTTTGTATCAGTGAATAAGGTCTGCTGAACTAAAACGCTTGTCAAACCTGGTTTGACAGTTTTAGTTCCATTATTATTATTATTCTTATTATATGTACAGAGTGTACATAAAATCAGGATCTATTTTTGTGAAGCACTTGGAAATTATATGGAATTCAATCATAAAATGATAAAGTGGTAACATTTATTAAATAATTAAGAGTAGGATTCGACGTGACGCCCATCAGTATCCCTGCACAGCTCAAATCGTTCCGCAGCATTTCTAAACACATTCTGGAGCATTTGCGGGGTTATGTTATCTGCAGCAGTTCGTATACGTAAGTTTTCAAGACTCGTAATCTTCGTCTGATAGACGTGCGATTTGATAAAGCCCCATGCAAAGAAATCTAAAGGGGTTAAATCTGGTGATCTCGCTGGCCAAGGTCTATTGCTTCCACGTCCGATCCAGCGATTTGGAAAACGTCCATTTAGATAATCCTGAACAATTTTGGCATAGTGACAAGGAGCACCATCATGTTGATAGACGACGGTACTAACAATCCTATCCCCGTCGTCTATCAACATGATGGTGCTCCTTGTCACTATGCCAAAATTGTTCAGGATTATCTAAATGGACGTTTTCCAAATCGCTGGATCGGACGCGGAAGCAACAGACCTTGGCCAGCGAGATCACCAGATTTAACCCCTTTAGATTTCTTTGCATGGGCTTTATCGAATCGCACGTCTATCAGACGAAGATTACGAGTCTTGAAAATTTACGTACACGTATACGAACTGCTGCAGATAACATAACCCCGCAAATGCTCCAGAATGTGTTTAGAAATGCTGCGGAACGATTTGAGCTGTGCAGGGATACTGATGGGCGTCACGTCGAATCCTACTCTTAATTATTTAATAAATGTTACCACTATCATTTTATGATTGAATTCCATATAATTTCCAAGTGCTTCACAAAAATAGATCCTGACTTTATGTACACCCTGTATATAAATGACCTTCCACGATCATCTGATATACTTAAATTTATTTGTTTGCAGATGATACAACCGTGTCTTTTTCTTGCAAAAATGTTAATTTAACTAAGAATATAATTATTTAAATCTGTATTTATTAATGTAATGAAATGGTTGACCACCAATAAACTTTTCCTAAATACCAGTAAAACAAATTTCATGATTTTCACTAATAAACAAAATGTGCATCTTGATGAACTAAATGTTAATGAAATCGCTGTAAAGAAGTGTCCTGTAACAAAATTTCATGGTACATATAATAGTAGACAAGAATTTGCAATGGAGTGATTATGTAAATTATACGATTATCTGGCATCTCAAAAAAAGATTCAAGGAGTGTTGCTATAATGTTTAAACTTAGAAATGTAGTTCCTAAAAAGGTTTTAGCAACTCTATCATACTCTTTTTCTTCCTTATATAACGTACTGCACCCTTGTTTTGGGAAACTCCGCTAACAATGCTTTAAACAGTAGCTTTGTCATCTTTGTCATTCTAGTGCATAACTTAAGAGCTAAAATTACTAAAGCTCAAAGATGTAATCAAACTGGCACACTTTATTTTTATTTACGAGTGTAAAAACAAAATCATTTACTTACAATGGGTAAATAAATAATATTTGTCATATGGACTATAGTCTGCTAATAAACCTTTTCATTTTCATTTTATAGCAAAAAATCCACTACTATTAGGGCAGATATAGATCAAAACAGGTTATTCCTCAACTTAGATCTTCATCTCAAAAATTACCAATTTTCATTGGACTGAAACTATGGAATGATTTAAATGCCGATATAAAAAATATTGTGAATGTAAATTCGTTTAAAACCAAGTTGAAATCTCGATTAATATTGGAATAATAAAAATCTACTTACTAATTTCTCGTAAGTAATCTAGGATTAAATGTACATTACTTGTTATTGTTCATCAATATTGATTTCTTCGTATAGTATTGGACATTGGTATCATACCTTCATTAATGACTTGGCATTTGTTTTATAACTAATAATAATAATAATTTAAGATTAATACATACTCCAATAATTCTTGGTCTTGATTTATGTATTAATAATAGTAACTGTTTCATTTTTAATTAAGAGCCCAGTAAAGCGTAAAGCTTAAGGGCTATATTAAAAAAAAAATAAATAAATAAAAAATAAATCATACCTTAAAGTAACAGTCTTTCTTCTGGTCCTATAGGTTCTCGCCAACAGTTGTTCTTTGTCATGCTGTCTCTTTCGAGATTTAGAACTTAGTCAAAGTATGAAAATGATACCAAATTGAAAATTTTCAGGGTCTTCCACGAATTTTCCATACAATGAATGAAACACTGCAAATATTTAAAGAACGTATCCACCAATGTCGATTCCATTAATTTTTTCTGAAATACAGAGAAGCAACAATACAAGCTATCTCTGTATCCCTCACTCACACCTTCTGACTGTGAACGAATGCTGATCGCGCGTGTAAACGCGTCCTTAATGTCGTCCACAGCGGATGGATTGATCTTACTTACGAAGGAAACTAAAATCCGAAAAAAATAATCAACACCTTAAACAGTTTTATTTACAAATGATCTCATATTTACAAGCATCAGAAAGAAATATTTTGTTTACATTTCATATTAAATACGGTACTCATATTTTGTAACCCACTTTAGCATAAGCATTATATTTCTGGCATGGAAGAACCCATTCAAACACCACCTCGTCAGTCAACCAGTCCCCAATTCACTCCTAAAGAAACGAAAGGCCAAGGGTGGAACGCACCTTAGGCCGGAAGGAAACAAGAAACTTAAAATACAGCTCGGGTGATTGTATCTTTAAGGTATTCCAAATTTTCAGAGGACACCGGATGTATTGAGAAAACACCGAATCTGTTAAAAATCAGTAAAGGGTATCGTACTTTTAATAGCGACAGCTGCTCAACCATGACCTAATTTAAAATGTAAATTACTTAAATTATTTAAGCGGATCTTGTACGAAATTCCAACATTCAAAATTTCGAAGAGCCACAGAAGCTATCAATCTACTCCGATCTGATCTGGGGAGATTTTAAGTGTCGACATTTCATACGAATCCTACATAAACAATAATTATATTCACCGGTTTACATCCCAAAATCTTCATTAATTACAACAATTTGATAAGATTTAACTAATAATTTCAATTTGCGGCTGAACATCGAGGAAAACATGAATAAAAATAAAGTGACAACGAATTAGTCACACTAAATCTAATTCCTCATCATAAGAGAGAGTTTGGAGATGAAATAGATCCGGAAATTTTTTTAATTTTGAAAATTTATCCACATAGCGTGGATTATGCTCATTTTCGAAAGAAAAACCTCTTAAAATGTAGAATGACACTCTAATCAAACATGAACGGAGAAGGAATTCTAAATTACTCGCGAGCATCTCGCCTTTTTCGCGCAACAAATCCTCGTTTCTCATCTAACCATCGTGACAAAATGTTTTCAGCTCCAAACACTCAAATTTCGCATCACAAAGTCTTAAACTGTTTAAGACTATTTCGTTTCCTTTCTGTGAATAGCTTTTAAAACAGCTTATCTGTTACAAGGTGGAAGTTTACGCTCAATAATTGCAATCATCATCATCATCATCATCATATAGCCTAACTGATTATTAATTCAACACTACGGGCAAGTGCCATAGTCCTAAAAACCATCATTCCTCTTCTACAGGGCTCTGGCACCGGTCGCAGCCGCGTGAGCCATCAGGGCGTCAGCCGCCTGTCTCGCTTCAAGCGCTAGCTTGGCCTCCCGCAGCCAATCCGAAGCGACGTGACGAGACTCGCCTCGGAGCAAATTCAAGTAGCGAACGGCCTGCAGAAGATCGTCCTTCGCGATGCAGTATCTGAAAAGAAACAAATAATGAGTATCGAGGGCATTATCAACCGGAATTCCACCAACAGAGTGAATCGATCGTATTTTTTAGGCCAAATTGGCACTTCAACCTAGTTTTTACCTCGACTTTAAATTTTGCCTTTACCTAACTCCTTTTTCGATCTGATCCGACTGACAAAATAATTCTAGACTGAAGTCGACTCTGATTTAAAATTAAGTAACTCCTATTTTAATTTTTACCTGCCGTTTTATTTTCCTTCTGACCAATGTTAAAAAAAAAATACAGTCGAAATCAATGGCAAAAATCGAACTTAAAACAAAATGAAAACCAAAATTGAAGTTCAACAATCGCCTTAAATAATAAAAAAAAAAGTTCGATACCGAAGGTAAAGTTTAAATAGGCAAAAGAAAAAAGAAAATTAAAATTCTTAACATTAAATATCAGGTCATTCCATAAGTAATGTCGTTTTTTAGATCGGAATTTGAAGGACAAGAAAAAACTCAACTGAAACTTTTTAATCTAGTATATATTTTCCATCGGAATCAATGACACTCTGGCAACGTCCTACAACTTTTCAATGCCATGTTTATAAAATTCAGGCGGTTTTAAGGCAAAAAACGTACAAAGACTGGTGTGCGGGTCATCTAAAGAAGTATACTGTTTCTCGTCAAGATAGTTTTGCAGACTCCTGAAGATATTATAATCTGAAGGCGCAAGATCTGGAGAATATGGAGGATGTGGAAGTTTTTCCCACCCAAGCTCCTCAATTTTTGAAGAAGTGATCCGGGCGGTACGAGGACGTGCGTAGTCGTGGTGGAACACGATTCCTTTCCGATTAACCAAAGAAGGTCTCTTCTTTCAGTGCAGTGTTCAATCGATCCAGTTGTTGACAGTAGACTTGAGCGGTGATTGTTTGGTTGTGTGGTAAGGTTTCAAAGTGTATTACACCACCTTTATCCCACCAAACACTAAGCAACACCTTCCGAGGGTGAAGATTTGGTTTTGGCTGTGGTGTTGCTGGTTCACGGCACAAACCCACTGTCGACGGCGCTTAACATTCTTGTGCTAATGTTTACCCGCACCCTCAGATTGTCGACCGACAATTTATGTGGCACCCATTTTCCTAACTTAGGCACTTTCCCGAGTTGTTGCAAATGTCGATGGATGGTGGACGGGGATGAATTGAGTTTCTGGGCCAATTCTTCGACAGTTGTTGAACAGTCTTCTTCAAGTGCGGCTAACAGCTGGTCAGCATCAAACTCAGCAGGGCGTCCAGAGCGTGCTGCATCTGTCGCAAAACAGCAGTCACCATTCCTAAACTTTTGAAACCATCTTTGACATTTCCTCACACGCAGAATATCGTTGCCATAAACGTCCTGAATGTTTCGCGTTGTTTCAGTAGCACTATTCCCTGTTTTGAACTCGTAAAGCATTATATGCCCGATATGCTCTTCTGATACCGCCATGTTTATGAGGGGTTCACATAAAGCAAAACACGCGTCTTCACTGGTCAAGGTCTGTAAAGTATGTAGCGAAACACGATAGATCTCCTCTTAGATATAACGTTCGGAAAATTTATGCTTAAACCGAGTAGGACTAGTTTAAATTTAATCTATCGTAAGAAACGACTTTACTTATGGGATGACCTGATAACTGCAGTAAATAACTTGAATTAAATGTGAAAATGAACGCGTTACTTTATTATACTTTATATTTAATTAATTCCACAAAATTTATTGTTAAACAAGACAACACTAAAACGATTATAAACTGGAAAATAAGCTCACGAAAAGACAGTCTCTAAATGGGATGTTAAAGGGGAAAGGAGGAGATTACCTTTAATTTTCGAAAAAATGTTTTATCAATTTAGCGAAAGCTCTACGGCAGTACACGTTTCTGGGACTTCCGTTGAACGTAAGAATTAAAAGAATTTTAAAATGTATACAATTTACTCTCGACTATCGCAACGCTAAAAAAAATGATAAGTTCCAAAAAATCCGAGTGAAAAAAGTTTAAATTCCAAAAAATACGTCAATGTTATATTTTTAAAATAATTTGCGCGAGAGTTACGCGCCGCATAATCTCTCAAACTACAACTACGTGCTACGTAACCTTTCAGAAAAAGGAGAAACCAAAATGATTTAAATACACCTACATAAAGTTTATAACACTGACGTAAAACCAGAGACAACTCATCCGGAATTTCATTCCCACTCACAAAGCACTAAAGCGGAGCAAAATTGTTCCAAAACCAATACTACTTTCACCAATGAGTAAAGATGTAAACTCTTAACACCCTCCGTAAGCAACGGGTATTACAACCTAATAATAAGGGGTATTGCAAAAGTGGTAGCTTCAGCAAACATCGACAAACAAATGCGACGCTATACTGAATGCGGTGCTTGCGATACGAGATTTGACTTCTTCAGACACCGAGAAACGCCCTCGAGGCAAGGATGATACGATGTAATGATAAAAATATAAATACGACGTTGCGACTAACCGGATGTTCCAGCTGTCTTTTTGGACAAATCCTGCTAAATTTAGGTTTCTTTTAGAAAAATATAGCCGTTTAAAAATGATAAAATTAAAAAAAAAAACTTTTGCAACAACCCCTACTACAGTAGTAGTTACGGTAAGTGGATATCGCTATTTCTGATAATGTACATCAACTACACACTGACAATGAAAGATGATCACATCGTTCTTTTGTTCTGATGTTGTTGTTGTTATGGTAGAAGAGTTGACCACCGCTTCAACTCGGTGAGTCATATCTCAGCGAAGACCCGTGGAAGACCAGAAGTGCTCCAGCAAGCCATTATTCTCCAAGAACCGCGCCAGCAGACACACCCGGAACCAAACGGAGTCCGAAAGTGAGCGGGATAAATGGTCAGGGAGTGCAATCTCAAAGCCGAGATGGCGACAGCATGCCGTGACGTAGCGGTGACACTCGAGGTAGTCACACTCTTCCTACGGGGGTTAAAATACGGTAACCCTTATTGACTTTTTGGTCCTACCTCACTCTCGCAAGGATGTCGTGAGTGTCGAGCTTTTCGACATCGACTTCTTCGTCCCTTAATTCGTTGCTGGGAATCCGGTCGAAGGCGCCGACAAGGAAGAAGCTCTGCACGTACGAGAGGAAATACCTGCAACAAATGAATGAAGAGTCCAATTAAAAGACGCGTTTGTGGGCCCAGTGTTGTCATTTCATGGCACTGGTATATCGGAGTAGCACTACATTCATCAGATTTGTTTGTGGTGTGGGTCTATTAAGTGGGGTCCAATGTGTCGAAGCCGAACGAAGTGTCGATTCACTGGCTCTTTCTTACCTGAGGAGTGACCCTCCATTTTCTCCTACGAGTGCCACCTTCCTGCAGACGCGATCCACCTTCAGGAACCTTTCCCTGAGGGCATCTTCCGTGTAGACGCCTCTAGTGAGCGCTTCTTCGGGATGGTGGACACCACAGCGTTCACGAACTGGTCTTTATCTCCTGGTGGGAAAGGCATTAACGATGTTTCGGTAGAATATTTGAAACCTTACGCATAATAATGTACAGTTGTACACCTGCATTCCAGAATGATGTGGAAACGAGACAACTACAGAATAAGGAAAAACAACCTGCTAATAAATCCTTTTCACCCACCTGACGCCTTCTTGATGGACCCAACTTGCTTTTCAAGAGGCAGCAGCTGTTCCTCCCAAGAACGAGAATTTTCCTTTCCCAGTCTATAAATGTTTAAATAATGAAATAATTAAAATTTTGTAAAAATAACTGGATTAGTTTTAAAATTTTGAATACCCCAGAAACAATAGATAAAAAAAAAAATCAGTCAGAACCTATTAAGTATATAACTTTTCAGAATATTTTAAAAACTAGACGAAAGTTCCTTTAAAAAATGAGGTTCTTCTCCAGCTACTTCAAAATCAAAAACTCGAATTGAAATACTAGCTGCCTTACTCATCTAAGACACCGACCCATGAATGATGGAGTTAAGAATCCGATCCCTTCTCGGTAAAAACCTCTCGATGAATGAATGATGGCATGGTGACCATTGCAATTTCCCGGATCAATTTTACCAACGAAAAAACATCATTCCAATGCAGAAAGCTTCTTAAACTTATTTCCCTTCAATACATCTGCTGTAAAGAGATAATTACAAACGCTTTCTCTTTAAAATACATCCGATTCTCACCTCAGAGCCATCTTAAGAGACTCGCACGCCAACCATAACTCGTGCGCAGCGTGAGCAGCCTTGTCAGCGTCAGCGCGAGATTTCAACGCAATCTGAAAACAAACGAAACCTCTTCATAACATTTCACCCAGCGGGTTTTCAGCGAAGGAATTAACGAGAAAAGGAAATAACTACTTAGACTACCTCCGAATTCATTTTTTTTCACCCCCCGAGCTCAAGCGTTGTGCCCACCTCGTGGAGAATGGGAAATGGGTTCTTTGATAATGTACGAGGAGCGGTCAGAAAATAAGTTTACACGGCGTATAATTTCATAACTAAAGCACCTACATTAATTAAGTTTGTATTAGGTGAATCGTTAATCATTGTTGGCAACACTGCACGTCGATTCGGCTACCATCAACGTGCAGTGTTGCCAACAATGATTAACGAATTCACCCGATACAAACTTAATTAATGTAGGTCCTTTAGTTATGAAATTATACGCTGTGTAAACTTATTTTCTGACCGCCCCTCGTAAATTACCTCCCGAAAAGGGTTTCAAGTCTGAGGGGTAACCTCCGAAACCCCCATTTCTCCATACAATAATGGAAAGGTGACATGAACTCCGAGCGGAGCGTCACCTGACCCGAGCGCGGGTGAAACTCGGGACCTTCGCGTTCCCAGAGTCTATCCCTGACCACCGATCCACGGGAATTCACAATTAAAAAAAATTAGTAAAAGACGAAGTCAACGACCTTGGTTACGACTCCCGATAGTGATGGGCATTGGGCAATAATAATAATAATAATATAATAATAATATAATAATAATAATAATAATAATAATACTCCAGGAGTTAATGCAATGGGCTTCTTTCGTCTGGCTTGAGAACTATGCCACTTTCTGGCCCTCCTTACTGATTAATTATTAAGTCAACTACCCGTTGTAACTACTTACTTTTAAGCCGTAAAGATCTCCTTGAATGCCTGAAAGGGATCTGTGATACTTGTCAGCCTCGGTTTGCAAATCATCTTTTATTTTATTTCCCCACCTGATCAAAACAAAATGACAAGAGGTGCGCATGAGAAAATGTTAAAAAGCAACCACGATTATACCCAACACGCACTATGATCCCCCTACAAGAGCTCTCCTGTAATGAGGGATCTTCTCCCCAACCACCCGCCTTTTGTAAAAATTTCCCAAGGAAAAAAATTTTGCTTTTAGTATGAAGGATTCATTTGACAATTAAAATGATTATTAAGATTGAAAATTAGAAATAAAAAAAATTAATATCCTTTTCAAAATGAGGGGAAGGGGTCGCGCAGCAAGAAAGATGTTTATATCAGGGTTGTGGAGTCGGAGTCGGAGTCGTGGAGTCGTACGTTTCAGGGCGGAGTCGGAGTCGGTAAAAAACTTCCGACTCCGACTCCAATTTCTGTCCTGTGTCACCCTTAATTTCTAAATCCTAAATACTAACATTTAGGTTATTTAGTTTTTTTGGTCAATAAACCTTATTCATTGATAGCCCCTAGATTAAGTTTTTTTAATTTTTTTTTTTACATTTTCAGAATATACAATTAATATTTATTTAAATATAAAATATAAAATATAAAATTTCACACTTAGTGTGGTGGTGATGAAATGTCTTATTATTATGATAATTATAGAGTGAAACACTAGAGGAGTCGGAGTCGTATATTTAAAATGTGAGGAGTCGGAGTCGGATTTTTAGATTTTTTACAATGTGTGGAGTCGGAGTCGGAGTCGAATTTTTGACAATGTGTGGAGTCGGAGTCGGAAAATTTTGGACCGACTCCACAACCCTGGTTTATATATAGGGCCTATAGGGAGCAGACATCAGTTTGTAACATCATAACTGTAGTAAATGTCAGCAGACAACCAATAATTGATTTTTATTCAACATTATTCAGAAGCTCCTAATTTAGTTTTCTATGTACTGTACTTAAAAGTAAGGTTAATGGGTACCCGCCTTATCTGTTGTACGTACGATTCGGCCGTGCGTCAACAGATTGTGCGGTGGAGCTCAAGCCCACAATAAGAGAAGGCGGGGACAATTAGAATCAGACACGTAATGAATTTTAGACTATTTTTCTTTATTTGCAGTACCCACGCACGCACGCATTTCCGAGTTCCTTTCGCGTGCAAATCAAATTATAATTACGAAAAAATAGTACACCATTTTGTGATTTAAGTATGAAGAAAGTGCACCCACTTTGTGTCAAGTTCCTCCTCTTGCATGTGGAGCATATCTGCCAAATGGTCGGAGTGTGCAGCCGCCTGGCGCTTCAACTGGGTCCTCAATTCTGTCTCCAAATCCTCTCGCAGCTGCTGCAGACGATGTCTTCAGTGAAAAAAGTTCAAATCAAGTACGAGCAATTTAACTCCCAGCCAAAGAATAAAAACTATACACGATAACAATAAATGACGTTATAACATAGTACGTAAACTTCAGAAATAACGGCACTCAAAATAACGGAATACTCGAGATAACGGCACTTTTGTGCATGACTTTGTTTACATCCGGCGCCATTTTGAAAGTGAACTCTGTACCGACAACACGTGGAACGCTCAGTGCTACATTTATAACGTTAAATTATAAGTGAATACACCCTCTCTCGCAATGTCTCCGAAAATTCTTGAAGAAATCAATTGAAGAAAATGCACCCTCTACAGATGAAGCACTCGTGGTGGAGAATTTAGAATAGTTTTTTTCAATTTTAAAATGTTCTTTTTGCTTTATTTACCTACGTACTGTGCATTTACCAGTTAATAAAGTAGTATTCATTATCTCTCTATTTCTCATTTATGCCCCTTTATTTACGCATTAAATAGATTTAAAAAAAACTTCCGAGACAACGGAAAATTCGCAATAACGGCACCCTCAAATCCCCGAGGGTGCCGTTATTTGGGAAGTTTACGTATAATGGTCAGTTAAACTGCGAAAAAAACGTGACCATCACCGATTTCTTTGAAAATTGGCACACTTATAGATCTCTGTGAAAAAAACAGAATGACGCTTGTTTCAACACTCTAGGTCATATGGTTCAGGAGATATAGCCCTTCGAATTTTGTAAAAAAAGTCAATTTCCAAGGTCATACCATATTTCAACATGAAATATCTCGGCTCCTATTGCACTTACAGAGACCATTTAAACACTATTTTAAAGCTTTTAAGCAGATCTACAACTTTGTTTCTATTCATATTTTACCTCAATAGTCCAAAAAATAGTTGATCTTATTTTTGACCTTTGACCTTGTGTAGGTCATTTCATGTCACAACCGATTTTTTTCTCCTTTCACCCAATTTTGGGTACACATGTCTACCTTAACCCAAAACACGATTTTTAGTGTTGATTAAGTTAGTATAGACGCTACAGCCATTTCAGTGGACCATACTCGCCTACATTTTGACCAAGTACCTTTTTCCACCAAACTTTGGAACTGTTTGAGTTAGAATGTTGAGAAAAATACCATTAGATTTTTCTTACCGAGATGTATAATGTTTGCTAATTTTCTAAAAAATCGGTAATTATCTAACCTAACCTAACCCAGTTATTTGGTAGAATAAGTATCCAGCCTTATTACAAAATTTAATTTTTTTGTATATTTCAGAGAATTATATAATATAGGTAATTTAAATTACATAATTAATTTATATAGACATTCAAAAGTGTGAAGAACTTCGAACCTGCTATCCTGTTTAAAGGTAAAGCTATGTATGTATATAAGTACCTTATACTAGGCTATAGGTACTACCCTATAGAATAAGTTCAGTTTTAAGAGGTAGACGAGTTTTAATAGAATTACTTAACTTTGTGTATTTATTCATTGTGTACAACAGTATGTACCCATGTGAAAATAAGCTTATTTAAACCTTGGAGCAAGGATTTTTTTGGCATCTGTATTTATTCCAATCTGTAAATCAAACTGCACATTTTTTCTTGTTGTAGACCTCTAAAAACAAGATCAGTAGGTCCCAAATTTTATTTGTGCCATCTAAGCAAAACTAGCTTTTTACAGGGTTGGATACAATGAATAATTATAATTGTATTTTTAATTAATTGATCCTAATTTCCATTAATTGTAATTGATTCAAAAAAAAAATAAAGGTAATTGTAATTGATTTTTGAGCTATAACTGATGTAATTGATCAATTAATGTCAATTGTTAAAAATTATACCCCTAGATCTGGCAGTCATACATCATCCAATGAAAATAAACCTTTGATAGTTTATTTAGTTATACTTAGATATAGATATATATTTTTATAGATATATATTTACATATATAGAATAGATAGTTATATTTGTGTAATTGTAATTGCAATTGATCTTGAAATTGTGAAGTACAATACTAACTGTAATTAATTTGAAGAAAAATAAAAAAATTGTAATTGTTTCCATTTTGTGTAATTGAACCCAACCCTGGCTTCTAAGCTACATGTTTTTTTTTTTTTTAGATAAACATGGATTTTAGCAGGTTCTGTTGTGACCCATTTAAAAAAACAAAGGAAAAGTGAAAAAAGGCATTCGTGCATTGACTAAAAATTTGATTGATCAAAATCCTGAACTGAAACTAACCAATAATCATGAAGCATGTGCAACCTGTCGAAATATACTAGCAAATCGTCCATCCCCAATGCCTGAATGTGAACCACTTGAAAAATCACCATCCACCTAATCAAGTGCCCCATCTGAGCTAGAAACCGCTGGAGATGTAGTTGAAATGCAGTATGAGCTTAGTAAATTCAATGCTTCATTGGCCACACTTGATGAGACCTCAATAAAACCATGTAAACTCTCTGACAGCGCTGGTTACGCAGAGAGAAAGTTGAGGAAAGTAGGAGTTGTGAAAAGAAAGCTTGAACTTGCAACTAAACAACCAATTTCATGCAGTGACTCAGATGATACAGAACTGGAGATTCTTCAACAACTAAGAGAAATTTAATCAAGTGACAAGTCGAAGTGAAAAACTGACAATTCCTACTATCCTACCAAAAAAGATGGACACAATTAAAAATCAAAGGAGGGAAAGAAAACAAAAATCGCTAATCTTATGCAACCTAAAAGAAGCATAAATATAAAGTTATGTTGATGCCTCTTTTTTCATGGTTTCACCCAGCTAGACAAGAATCGGTTCTTATAACTCAATTGGAAAAAATAAAGGAATAGGTTATTTTAATATACATATTAAAAGGCAGGCAAATTGTCTTAAAAATAGAGATTTTAACTGTAATATATAGATCTCAGTGAGACAAATCTAATGGTACTTTTCTCAACACTCTAAACTCAAACAGTTCCAAAGAAACGGCGCTCCGAAGTTTGGTGGAAAAAGGTACTTCGTCAAAATGGAGGTAGGTATGGTCCACTGAAATGGCTGTAGCGTCTATACTAACTTAATCAACACTAAAAATCTTGGGAACTATTGAAGAATAGGGACCCCAGCCTTCTTTAGTTAGGCTTATAAGGCTAACTAACGAAAATATCACGACCTAACCTAACCAATCGTTAGGTTAACTGTACGCCCTTGACGATTGGTTAAGTTAGGTCATGATATTTTCGTTAGTTAGCCTTATAAAACTAACTAAAGAAGGCTGGGGTCCCTATTCTTCAATAGCTCCAAATCTTGTTCTAGGTTAAGATAGACATGTGTACCCAAAATTGGGTGAAAGGAGAAAAAAATCGGTTGTGACATCAAATGACCTACACAAGGTCAAAGGTCAAAAATAAGATCAACTTTTTTTTTACCATTGAGGTAAAATATGAATAGAAAGTTGTAGATCTGCTTAAAAGCTTTAAAAGAGTGTTTAAATGGTATCTGTAAGTGCAATAGGAGCTGAGATATTTCATGTTGAAATATGGTATGACCTTGGAAATTGACCTTTTTTTTACAAAATTCGAATGGCCATATCTCCGGAACCATATGACCTAGAGTGTTGATACAAGTGACATTCTGTTTTTCTCATCGAGATCTATAAGTGTGCCAATTTTCAAAAAACTCGGTGATGGTCACGTTTTTTCGACCCAAAATTCCGTTGAACTGAAGTGACAACATAGTATAACAAATATATGACGTCCCAAATGAATCGGATCAAAAGAAAAAAACACTAGTAAATTAGTCGAACCTGTGCTCCAGTCCGAGATCCCTCCTCTGTCTCTCGAGTTCGGCGTGTAGTTTGCCATCGAGTAACCTCGTTTCCACCTCTCTCTGCCTCAAAACTGAATCCTTGAAACGTTCCTTATCGACTGTCTGAATGCGAAGAATAAGATATCATTTATCGTTAAACTTTCCAATCTACAACGTCCTACTTAGCAAACAATGAGAGGATAACTTTGAAAAGCCATTTTTCCGACTCTCCCCAACGTTTCTCCCGAAGGCTGAACAACATCCAGTAAACGAGAATTACAACTCTTAAAAGTTACACCTCCATTAGAGAGAGTATCTTCACTAAATTTATAAAACAAAAAGTCACCCTTTCCCTTTTTCATAAAAAAAAAAAAAAAAAAAAAAAAAAACAAATTCTAAGTTCAGCAAATTTGAAGTTTTTTTTTTAAAAGAAATATTTAACCAAGAAAATTTAATTTCTGCCAATAATTTGTTCGGAAGTGCATTCTAGTCCACGATACTTAAGAGTAGATGAATAAGACTGGAAATTTCTGATATTTCATCACTCGTCGTTTCACGCACGCTTTTACAAAGCGTTCACGGACAGTGTACACTTAACATCACTGTAATTTATATAATGCCCACTACGTATTCTAAATGCTACCAGTCATAAATAACCGACCTAAAAACAGTGCGAGTGGAGGCTTACTATAAGCGACTCTAAGATGGTCAAAAACCTGGTTAAACTTTGTAAGTACTAAGCCAAGTGAAGAACAACTAACCTGCTGTTTTGCAAGAGCCTTTTGCAAAGCAAGAACTTTGCGGTGCGCATGCGCGAGAAGCATGTTAAGTTCCTCAGCGGTCAGTTTGTCACTTTTTTCTCCCATTTTCACATCAGGTAAAAGTGACCGAACCTCAGCGTCAAACTGGGTACGATACGCCTCAACCAAATTACGGAATTCATCTGCATAAAAAATTGTGAACCCCTTATATATATATATATATATATATATTATATATATATATAATATGAAAAGAAGGATCAACACAACGGCAAACATTTTCATTTATTTGTACATCAGACGTTTCGACAAATCTTTTGTCATCATCAGTGAGTTAAGTCTTAAAACCTTAAAACAAATTGAAAAGTGAAAGTTACATCAATACAATATTAAGACCATTAAAATTAAAACCTTAAAGCAAAATGAAAATTGCATCAATACAAAATTAAAACATTTAAATTTCATCACTATAAAAACTAAAATTAAATTAAATTTCATCACTATAAAAACTAAAATTAAATTACCTCAATAGGTAAATACACAATGTTTACATCCACCTCCATACTTGGCAAAGTCTAAGAGACCACTAGGTGGTCAGGGGATTAGAAAGGGTATATCTGTGAAACACGGTTGGTTGTCAAAAGAGTCGTAATTTGTAGGATGAGCTATTATTATTAAGGGAGGGTTTGTTTCTATAGATGTACAAAGATTCTAAAATTCGGAGTTCTGTAAGGTTATTGGATCTAGTTAAAATTTCAAACTGAGTTTTGTGAAGGGGATGGTCGTTTTCATTATTTATCATTGCGTATTCGAGGTGAATTGTCCAAACTACTCAAGTCTAGTTATCCCCAAATAAATTTTAGATTCGCCTTCGTCAACCCACTTAAATTATCAAATTTTTAAAGTTCAAAGATGAATTCCCCAAAACTGTATGCCCCAATGTTGTTTACAAATACACGTGCGACAGCTGTAAGGCTGCGTATATTGGCAGCACTCAACTCCAACTGGAGGTGCGCCTTTCTCAACATTTGGGCTTGTCAGTCCGTACCAACCGTCCCCTCAGTAGCCCTCCACAATCCGCAATTAGAAACCACAGTAATGAAAACGACCATCCCCTTCACAAAACTCAGTTTGAAATTTTAACTAGATCCAATAACCTTACAGAACTCCGAATTTTAGAATCTTTGTACATCTATAGAAACAAACCCTCCCTTAATAATAATAGCTCATCCTACAAATTACGACTCTTTTGACAACCAACCGTGTTTCACAGATATACCCTTTCTAATCCCCTGACCACCTAGTGGTCTCTTAGACTTTGCCAAGTATGGAGGTGGATGTAAACATTGTGTATTTACTATGAGGTAATTTAATTTTAGTTTTTATAGTGATGAAATTTAATTTAATTTTAGTTTTTATAGTGATGAAATTTAAATGTTTTAATTTTGTATTGATGCAATTTTCATTTGCTTTAAGGTTTTAATTTTAATGGTCTTAATATTGTATGATGTAACTTTCACTTTTCAATTTTGTTTTAAGGTTTTAAGACTTAACTCACTGATGATGACAAAAGATTTGTCGAAACGTCTGATGTACAAATAAATGAAAATGTTTGCCGTTGTGTTGATCCTTCTTTTCATCTGTAAGCTCCGGTTCCCTAAGGAGAAGTCAATAGCTTTGATATATATATATATATATATATATACAGGGTGGGCGGAAAGTAGCTCCCTATTTTGGATTGGTAAAAAAATACGTATATTATCCATTTATTTCAGAAGAAATAATATGAAAAGGTAGGCATACATGGTAGGTTTTCTCTAAAATTCAAAGTGGGCTCCAACTCTTTCCACCAGCTTCTGGAGCCGCCCAGGAATGGCGTCCACTGACTTTAGCAGGAACTCCGGCGGGATGGAGGACATGACTTCCCGAATTCGGTCCTCCAGTTCTTCCAATGTCCTCGGTTTGGTGCGGTAGACTTCTTCCTTTACCCACCCCCAAAGAAAGAAGTCGCACGGTTACCGCTGAAAAACGGCAGAATCGGTTCAGTGTAACGGTGTGGTGTGGTATGACCTCAGATCAGGTTGTGGGCCCGTTCCTTCTGCGCAACACCATGAATGCTGAGCGGTACCTTGCTATGTTGCGAAACGAGGTCTGGCCGGTTGTCAGCACATGGGAGAACATCGACGATGATATTTATGAAGATGGCGCCCCTCCGCACTTCGCTCTTGTTGTCCGTGAGTGGCTGGATGCCCACTTCCCTGGGCGTTGGATGGGTCGTCGTGGTCCACATCAATGGCCAGCCAGGAGCCCCGACTTGACACCGTGCGACTTCTTTCTTTGGGGTGGGTAAAGGAAGAAGTCTACCGCACCAAACCGAGGACATTGGAAGAACTGGAGGACCGAATTCGGGAAGTCATGTCCTCCATCCCGGAGTTCCTGCTAAAGTCAGTGGACGCCATTCCTGGGCGGCTCCGAAGCTGGTGGAAAGAGTTGGAGCCCACATTGAATTTTAGAGAAAACCTACCATGTATGCCTACCTTTTCATATTATTTCTTCTGAAATAAATGGATAATATACGTATTTTTTTACCAATCCAAAATAGGGAGCTACTTTCCGCCCACCCTGTATATATACACACACACACACAAACTCAGAATGGTCCCCTGAGAAATTTATATGTTAAACACAGACCGTGCATGGAACGGACGTGTTACGTGCCTTGAAAAGTGGACGCTCAATGTCCCGGTTGAGGTTTAAGTTTTGTTTTTTTTTGGCTAAAAATACAATAGTTACCCCTTTTTCTTTGTTTATTCAATTCGACGTGAATGCAACGAGTCTTTTACTTATATAGAGGTTCTGAATGTAGGGACTAGGCTTGCTTTAAACCCTAGGTCCATGTCCCAAAGCTGGATCCTGTCTGCTTTGCAGATAGCTGGTGAGGGAAGCTATATTTATGGGATCTCTTTGCGAGAGACCCGTTGCCCACGTCGGGCTAGCATCATGAAAAAGAAAAACTATGGTATTTGTCATTTACCATTACTTATTCGGACTATAGTGGATTAATTTTCCCAGAAGAGTTCCTTGTCCATGCACGGTCTGTGTTTAACATAATATATATATATATATATACATATGAAATAGGATCCCTCCTAAGGAGACGTAGTTTTACATTTAGGATAAAAACGAAGACGTAGAGCAAAAAAGTCATTATATTTGGCTGCAGCCGACGTTTCGGCAACTCTACCCATTTTCAAGGCCTAATAAATAAAAAGCTAAAATTAATACTGACAAAAATATATGAATGTCAAAAACTAAAACTAATAACAGTGTCAGGTATTAATTTTAGCTTTTTATTTATTAGGCCTTGAAAATGGGTAGAGTTGCCCGAAACGTCGGCTGCAGCCAAATATGATGACTTTTTTGCTCTACGTCTTCGTTTTTATCCAAATATATATATATATATATGATCAAATGTAGAATTCGGACACCAGCCTTCTTTAGTTAGCTTATAAGGCTAACACGAAAATATCACGACCTAACCTAACCAATCGTTAGGTTAACTGTACGCCCTTGACGATTGGTTAGGTTAGGTCGTGATATTTTCGTTAGTTAGCCTTATAAAGCTAACTAAAGAAGGCTGGGGTCCGAATTCTACATTTGATCCTATATATATATATACACACACACACTTCCACTTGAACTATGAATGTATCGATTATATATACAAGGTATCCACAAAGTCCTGTTCCAGTTTTAAAATTTTATTACAACAAAACCGAGATATAGAATAGTGCAGTTTTTAAAATTTTGTTGCTTAACTAATGAAGCTTTTTGCTTTATTACAGGTTGTAATCCGAGTGTCAAGTTGTTATTGATAGAAGCGCTTGAACGAAAATGGCGACTACACAGGAGAAAACGCGCGCGCGCTCTCTCTCTCTGTTTCCCTGTCACCAAGGGTGTACGCTTAAACGGCATCGACTGTATATATAATTTTTATTTTTATGTATTACAGTATTTTCCATTTCCATATGAAAACCCTTTATTTCACTTCTACGTACCATTACAAAAACTAAACACAGAATAGCGTACTTTTCTCGACAAGTCATCTTTGAAAAAGTGTAACAAATGACAAATCTAAACTGTCCGAGAGCCATTACTGCAATTCAAAGAAAAACCAGTTACTAACTGTTACTTACTAACTACTGAACTATCTCTCAAGGCTTCAGCCACAACAGAGGAAATTTTTGAGATGGCGTAACTGAGTTCGGACGAAGTCTCTTCAGCGGCTGCCAACGAAGTGTTGTCCTTGGTCAGTTTGGATTCTCTTCCCGAGCAAATCTCATTCTGAAGATTCTTGATTTTTTCTCTGGAAATTTTTACATTTTAAAATATACCCTCGTTTTTCGTATCTCTTGTTATTCTATTTTAAATAAAATGCGTGAATCCAGGTTTTAGTATGGGTAGCTGAATGCCAATGTATGCCCATCTCTTACGATCAAAACAAAGATGTATTGCGTTTTTTTATTTTTCCACTCATTCCATAATGACCACACAGTTCTAGAATGTTTTAGGATTTCAGAGGTTATGATTCTAAGAATTTTTATTTTTAAAAGGAAAATGGCGTTTTATCAGTGTGAGTGGGCTGGTAAGCTCAGTGGTTACGGTAGCGGACTCTGAGCGGTGAGGCTCTAGTTCGCTCCCAACGGCGGTGGCACTGGGTGGGGTTCAGCCAGCCATTTACCCAGTTTCTGCTTTAACTCAAGCGACCTTCGAAGCAAACTCACCCCTATATAGTGGGGAAGTGCGCTTCCTGTATGTTACCTTTTACGTTTTATCAGCACATTCACTATGTAAACAGAAGTTGTTTGGCGAACTCTCGTGTAAATGAAAATGGCAAACGAGAAAGCCTTCAAGACAAGTTTACCGACAGAACTTTGTAAAATTACACTATTTTAATAAGCTTTCAGAATATGAAACACTCAATCTGGTCCTTAAATTTACGCTCAAGAATTAAGAAAAGTAACTGTACGAAATATGCTTAAATTCAATAAAAGTCTCTCTCCAATTGAAAAAATACTTGCAAACAGACTACAAACTACGAAAGCTCTTAAAATACCGTATGCAATAATTAAAATGTTACCATTTGAGTATAAAAAAGCCGACACCAGATAATGATTTCAGAGCAGAACAATTTGCTCTTAACTCCCTCACTCTTTGAGAGAGAGAAAATAAAATTCTCCTTAGTCATTAAGAGAAAAAATTGTACAGTGATTACTTCTTTTCATAAATACTATACATCTTCACTTCATAAAACAATGAATACCGCTCTTACTTCGCTATATTCAATTTGTCTTCAGCTGCTTTAATGAACTCTTTCTTTGCTTGTGCCACTTCTGCAGCTACAGCATACAGACTCTCGTGCCCTTCTCCACTGTCAATGGCTGCATAAGCTTTCTCAGCGTGGTATCTCACAGACTTAGCCGCATCCTCCGAGGCAATGAGGGCGGCTGTCACTAGCTTTTGGGCATCGTTGATCGTCTCCTCAAGACGTTGTGTTAAGGCAGCATTCTCCGCATGTTCCACTTTTTCACTGGAGGCTAATCGGGATTCTAAATCTGCGTACCATTAATACCATCATACTTTTTATAACATGAAATCATACCTAATACATTAGTTATTTTCAATGTTTCACAGGGTCCATTAATATTCAAAGATAAAACTCGTCCTTAATACTATCGATAATAAAGAACTGTCAACATACCAGAGGGGCTTGGGGACTGTGCTTCTATTTTGGCATCTGAAAAGGAAGGAAATTTTTTACTGGACAGATGACACATTTCAAAGGTAATAATATTAACCTTTGATTCTCAGAATAGACCCTGTACTCTATAATCCCACTTAAGAAAAACTGTACAGTATCCAAGCTATTTGATTTGACTAGAACCATGATCTTAATTTAGACCTATTTAACAAATGTATTAAAGATCAAATTGTCTTTATTCTTTCCCAGACACCATGACAGCAAACACGCCTGCCCTGAATTTAATGGAAAGTTCATTTCAAAGCTTTTTTGTCACAACAAATCTTAAGTTTTGCAAAAAGGCTTACAATAAGACTATTACTTCCTAAATGTTAACACTATTACTGTAGGACCTATACCCATTTGGTCAATAAGATACAGTGACACACTATAATAATAACAATAATAACAATAATAATAATAATAATATAATAATAATAATAATAAATAAATAAAGAACGACGCTTGTGTAGAACAGTGTTCCGCACAAGATGAGGGAGGATGAGCAAATGAAAAATTAGGTACCTCCCAGGAATCGAACCCGGATCATCCAATTGCCGATTGTATATGTTAACCACGACACCAAGGACCCCAATTAGTCAGTACTCGTAATTCTCCTACATACGAATGGAATCAAATGCCCTGAGGGGGCACCTTTGCATACCGTACATATATACATTTTAACTGCAAACACACAGTATAATTAATGTAAAGAACGACGCTTGTGTAGAAGAGTGTTCCGCACAAGATGAGGAGGGAGAACGAGCAAATGAAAAATGAGGTACCTCCCAGGAATCGAACCCGGGATCACCCAATTGCTGGTTGGATATGTTAACCACCACACCAAGGACCCCAATTAGTCAGTACTCGTAATTCTCCTACATACAAGCAGAACCAAATGCCCTGAGGGGGCACCTTTGCATCAGGGTTGTGGAGTCGGAGTCGTGGAGTCGCACGTTTCAGGGCGGAGTCGGAGTCGAATTTTTACAATGTGTGGAGTCGGAGTCGGAAAATTTTGGACCGACTCCACAACCCTGGTTATAGCCACTAGGTTAAGAAGGGTTATTCAATTTTAAGTAGGACTACTACTGGTTAGACCTTAATTATGTTTAAGAGAATCTTTTTCATTTATATATATATATATATTTTTTTTTTTTTTTAAGTTCGGGAAGAACCGATTCGCCTCTATTTAAAAGGGCATATCTCGGCGGAAAAACAAAGAAAAAGTGAGAGGAAAGACAGAGGAAAAAGAAAGGGTGGAGGGGACAGTCGAAGTGGAAAAAGACCAAGGATGACAAGGACTGCAGGGTCGAGCCCCATCATCCTTGGGTGCTAGGGCCGGGAGGGCGCACGTGAAACCTCCAGGAACAAGCACGTACAAACGAGCACAAAGAGCACTCAAGAGCACGAGCTTAGAACCCCCTTGCGGGGATATATATATATATATATATATATATATATATATATACTGTATATATATATTGGAAAAAATAAAAATCCCTTAATATGATAATATCTACAAGTCAATATCCTTCTTAATATTTGAATGTTCCCTTATCCTAGAAAGTAACCTGACGATTCATGTGGTGGTGATGAAATGTCTTATTATTATGATAATTATAGAGTGAAACACTAGAGGAGTCGGAGTCGTATATTTAAAATGTGAGGAGTCGGAGTCGGATTTTTAGATTTTTTACAATGTGTGGAGTCGGAGTCTGAGTCGAATTTTTACAATGTGTGGAGGGAGTCGGAGTCGGGAAATTTTGGACCGACTCCACAACCCTGCTTTGCATGCCATACATATATATACCAATGGCAGCCAAACCCCGGCTCATGAGCCCCATGCAGCTCTCGAGGTTAATTGCGGCTCGCAAGACAATTTTGGTTTCTATTGTATTTATCATAAAAGAAAATTCCTAATACAAGTAATTTTTTTTTTCACATAAAAAAAATATAAAAAACAAGGAAAAAATGAATTTACAATAAACTATCATGTGTATAACAATTTCTTTTGCGTGACAGGCACTAAGCGGGATAATTATGTAATTAACACCAATCACAACTCACCAGTGTCCAGTACCCCTCGAGCTACCCTGCAGGCACGTCTGGTAATGAGCGTGTGTGTTTTAAAATTGGCTTCTTAGATCAAATAGTGGCTATTTTTCTCAGCTATACAAGTGAAAGTTATACAACCCCTTAGTTGATTAAAATGACTGAGCAGACAAAGTGTAAGAAACGGAAATATGAAGAAGAAAATAGAGTTTTTAAACAGGAGTGGGAGGAGAGCTTTGCCTTTGCTGTTAACCATTTAACGATGGATGGTACCTTAAGGTCCACCAGAAATAATAATATAAATTGTACAACAATGCCTCGTTTCTATAAATGTTTTTACATGTTTACATATAGATGTCATTTAGTTGTCGGGAAAGGAACCCAAAATGTGTATCATTTCAGTGATTAGTTACTAAAATATTTAGTTTTGAATAACAATAAAACCTATACGTTCTGGTAACAAGAGTGACTGCATATGCTGCGGACTCGTTCTTAAAGGGTTAAGGGTGGGAAACCTGTGTGCCTTATCTGCCACATGGCACTCAATTATTTTGAAGCCAGTAACTTAAAGCGTCATCATGAAACTAACCATAAAAATTTTATTACGGAATTTCCTCCCAAATCAGAAATGCGGAAGACTAAGTTAACAATGTTGAAATCTAGCCTAGTTGCCCAACAAACTGTACTTTCATCATTGTGTAAGACAGCTGACTTAACTGCTGAAGCTAGTTTTGTTATGGCATGGAATATTGCTTATGCTCAACTTCCCACAGTAGTAGAGAATTTGTGAAGAAGAATATTGCCGATGTTACTGCAATTCTCGCTCCAGATAACACAAAGCTTCGAGAACAAAGAGCAAGTATTTCTATTTCCCGCCACACTACAGAGAGACGTATTTCCCAGGTCAGTGCTGAAATTACATGCTCGTTGCAGTGATTTGAAGAATTCTGTTGCATTCAGTTTGGCCCTCGATGAATCCACAGATATTAAAGATAACCCTCAACTGGCGATGGAAATGTGAAAGAAGAACTCTTGGACTTAATGACCCTAAGAGAAACCACCAGAGGGGTTGACATAAAGAACGCACTTGACGAGGCATTATCAAATGCTCAAGTACCATTGAATAAACTTGTCAGTGTTGCAACAGATGGAGCACCAGCTATGGTAGGACAAAATGTAGGCCTAGTTGGGCTCTTGACACGCGATCCCAAGTATCCTGTGTCTCTCTTTATTCACTGTATCATTCACCATGGTCATTCGGTAAGCAAGTACTTTAGGTATGACAGTTTTATGAAATGTGTTCTAGAAATTGTGAATTTCATTCGTTCAAATGCAAAAATGCACCAAGCATTCAGAAATTTTATCAAAGAGCTGGATCTTCAAGATAAGCCACATGAACTTTCATTCTACTGTATTGTAAGGTGGTTATCAACTAGTAATCTTCTGAATAGGTTTGTTGCACTGTTGGAGCCTATCATTGATTTCTTGAAAGAAAAGGGAAAGTCATACCCACAACTAGAAGATCACGAATGGGTGCAGGATCTGATGTTTTTTACTGATGTAATACAACACCTTTAAAATCTAAATTTGGAACTTCAGGGAAAGGATAAGGTAATTTCTGACCTTACACAGACAGTTTTCAGAATAAAATAAAGCTCTTCCAAAAAGATCTAGTAACAAAAAAAATTTACCACTTTCCCCACCTGAAAAACCAAGCAAACACTTTCCCTGATATTGAAATAAAAGATAGTAAATTGGAGGAATACAAAGGTAAATTAGAAGGACTAATTGATGATTTTTAGTTCAGGTTTGATGAACTAAAGAAGCTAAAACCATGCTTCAAATTTCTTGTAAATCCTTTCCTGATTGATGTTGTCAACGATGGCTGTCCTGTTACCACACCTTTTGTTACGGAAACTGCTTCAATACAAACAGAACTTTTGGAGCTACAGGAGCATGTGGGTTTAAAGTTGATACATAAAAGCTTATCTGCAGTTGAGTTTTGGAAGCAAATACCAGAGACAAAGTATCCTCACCTCAGGAAAACCAGTTTCCGACTATCTCAGTTTTTGGGACAACTTATTGCTGTGAAGCACTCTTCTCGGTAATGAAGTTTGTAAAGTCAAAACATCTTGCTGCCCTCACTAACGAACACCTGACTGAGCTTCTTCATACCACCTTAACATCACATCAGCCAGACTTTAAAGCATTAACAGCCAAAATGAAGACCCAAACTAAGCCTCCTACAAGTAGTAATTGAACAATTTAATAATGTGAGTATAACTATATGTATATGTTTTTAATAAATAAATGCTTTTTAAAATATTTTGTGGCTCTCGTTCATCCGAAAAAAGTTGTATGTGGCTCTTGGGTCCAGGAAACTTGGCCACCCCATGATATATACATTTTAACTGCAAACAACACAGTATAATTAATGTACAGAACGACGCTTGTGTAGAAGTGTGTTCCACTCAAGATGAGGAACACTCTACACAAGCGTTGTTCTTTACATTAATTATACTGTGTGTTGTTTGCAGTTAAAATGTATATATGTATGGCATGCGAAGGTGCCCCCTCAAGGCATTTGATTCTGCTTGTATGTAGGAGAATTACGAGTACTGATTAATCGGGGTCCTTGGTGTAGTTTTTAACATATCCAATCAGCAATTGGATGATCCCAGGTTCGATTCCTGGGAGGTACCTCATTTTTCATTTGCTCATTCATTCTCCCTCATCTTGTATGGAACACTCTCCTACACAAGCGTCGTTCTTTACATTAATTATACTATGTATTTGTGTAAAAAAAAATTAGGCCCTAATTTCAGAATTTTATTTACTGAAGAATGTAAAACTCGCCTTTTTTAGGTTCTTCTACAGGTGGAGGAGGTGCTGTCAATGCTGGAGTAACAGGTGGTGATGCACTCTGACTGCTGCTGCTGGCTGGTAGTGAAGGTTTAGGCTTGGCTTCTGGGGAATAAATTTTATTTTTAAATCAAATCACCCAACTGGATTATTCAACAAGTTACACCTACTTACGGTACACTACAGTAAGTAATTCAAGTAGAAAATACAATTAGAATACCAATGGTTCTTATATTACCACATACGAATTAGCCAGACATGGAGTAATAGTAATAGACTATTACAGGATTTTTCAAGTAATAGATCATAATTTTTTGGCTGTAATAGTAATAGAAGGCAAAGTAATAGATAATAGTCTATTACTTTTCTATTACAGTGGCAATGGGCATATTGTGTTAGGCCGGGCTGAAACTATAATTTTTGTTTGATTTTAATTTATGAGTGACTAACAGTTGGCTTTTGATATAAAAATAAGATTCCTGAAAAAAATAATTGGTGGCCACCAACGTGTGTCCAGCCACCCCCGTTTTTGTAAAAACATCTAATGCCGCACTAGCAAAATCAGGAAAATGACAATATCTCTTCTTCTGAACATGCTAGAGAGATTGTTTGCATACCAAAAGATGCAGAATTTGATTTAGAACAAATTATTAAGAGTGGTATTTGTTCATAAAACCTTTAGTTTTTGAGTTATTTTAGAAAAACTAATTTTTTGGGCCCATAGACCCCCTTTCAACTGAATGTCAACACAATAAAACATTCTCAAGCTGCAAATTGACATGTATTAGTGGTTTTCAATCAGCAATCAAAATCAGCCATTTTAAATTCATTGAAAATGCTTTTGACATTCCAAAACGCCAAACATTAAATTATACAATTAAACAAATTGTCATTTTGTCATATTTTAGCATGATAAATAATAATCTAGAACTTAAAATATTTTTTTAGACACAAAATCTTTCATTAATTTACGTGATCTAATTTGTTTCTAATAAGACCATCTCTACACTCATGACCTACAACAGCCAAGGATGCTTCAGTGACAAGCTTGATGTGCCTTTCAACATTCTGACTGTGGCACTCGTGATCCAGTTTCAATGCGGTATTAATGATATCACACAGTTCATCATTACTGAATTCTTTTAATACAGGTGGAACAGTTTCCCCATTGGGACATAGCAGACAGCTTGTGGTATGCAGAAGCTTTGAACTTGATGATTGGCTTTCTAAAGACCCTAACATTCTCATCTATAGCAGGATATTCATCAGTACCACCTTCATGATCCTCTTCATTCTCATCATCACTTTCAATTATTCCACCTGCAAAACCATTGCTACTACCAGATTCATCATCAAAATCCTCTATAACTCCCCTCAGACACAGAACTTTATTGACAGCACACCTCCTCACCTCTTCATCTTCATCAGCCAGCATTCCAACTAAAATATTTTCACCATGAGCAAAATAGCTGTTACTGTTTAATACGTCATAACAAATTTCTCTAATTTTCCTGTCAGGGAATTTATTTACTCTTTGGATCATATTGAATAGGTTTCTTGACCCATCACTTAGCCTCTTATTAGCCTTGATATTGAACCAACTGTGAAAGTATACTTTGATGATGAATTCTACTATGATTTTGAGGTTCTTACTGGATCTTTTTTGTGAAACATAAAAGCGAAGAATTCTACAAGCTAAGGTGAGCCATCGAGTGATTTAGCAGGCCAACTTCTAAGAGTGCAAGGTCTTCATCCACTTCACCAGTAATAATTGCCCAGCAGATGCAGTATCCATAGTATTGGTCTGTTGATAAATTATTGACCACCTCATTTGGTAGAAGCACAAATGCAGGATAAGGTATAGATTTGAAGTCCACAACATTCCATTCTGACACATCCCCATTGAGCTGAGAACCAATAGGGCCAGAAAATTTGTCTGGACTTTTTGTTGTCCCATCTAAAGTTATGAAGATGTGTCTAAGGGCAATTCATTTAGATGCAGAAGACATATCCCACTGAAGAGGTTGCCCTAAAAACATTTCCAAATATCTGATTGACCCATGCATATGTCCTGTGTTAGTATTGTCCCATCTGCTTTAACTAAGTTTAATTTGGCCTCAAGTTCTGTCCCTTTAATGATCTTATAAATGCCATGAGCAATGTCAATGCCTTTGCCACTCTCCGGGGTAAAATGGTCGAGGTAGAAATCATCTGAAAATAAATTTAATTAATTTTACAATTAAATAAAAATGAAAAGGAAGGAATAAAGTTAACTGGACAGTTGTCACTTAAAAGAAAAAATTTAAGTATTGAAATATTACTTTAGTACAGTAATATAACAGCATAATGCCTATAACTGTATGACAATCATTTCCATTTACCTGGCTCTCCAGTAATGACAATGTTCCTCTAGGATTGTGGATGTATAATACTTTTCATTTACTTTGTTAACAGCAAGTGTAGCATCCTTTCTACCGTCAAAGCCAATGCCAGTCACTTTTTCAAATATCACTTCTTCCTTCTTCCTTTCAGCTCTCAATTTAGCTCTCTCCCTTCTCAACTTCTTTCTGAAAAGTATTTCAAAAATATTGCCCATGCATTACTGCATTAGCATTATACAAATATACAAAATACAAATGTCAGTGTCCTGTTTGAAACTAATTAATATAAATACAAAATAGAAATTTTAACGCTAATTAAAAATAATAGTAAATCTGGTGATTTAGAACTTATAGCAGAAGCTAAGAAATGTAATATCTAGAGTGATTAAAAACATACTTATCAATAACATTTTGTATGTTATCTGGGGTGATTACTCCAAAGTCCACCAATGTAGCAGAACCAATAGCCGCTCCTGCTCTATCAATTACTTGATATCTGTTAGGATATTTAAAGTAGATTTACATATCTATTGTCAATGAATAATTTATTGGTAATCTTAATCTCCTAGTCACAATGATTTCACTTTAAGCTGTATTAAAAGATTTATCTTTCAGTACTATACCTGTCACATGCTTCAGCTAATGAGCGTAATCTAGTTCTGTTCTGTAATGTTGAGACTTCTGGAACATAGTCTGCATCAAATGAATCATTACAACTGTCGCTATCTGTCAACTCAGGAATGTCCATAGGTTCAGGAGGATGAGGAGGAGGAACTGATTTTTTGCTTTTTGAGATTGAAAACCCGTGATTTGAATTTAAGTCAGTGGCTGTTTCTGTGACTTCTTTCAGGGTACAGTAACCTTGCCTAGTTGTTTTCTGGTCCTACAAAGTGATTATATTTCATTACACTATAATGTATCTTTTATCTATGGGTCTCTATATGTAAATTGAAATTCTTACAAAAATGAGAAAATACTAAAATATTACTTATCATTAACATCATTAATAGTGTATTATTGATATTATTAACTTATTAATGCACTTTAAAAATTGTAGCAAATTATTAATAATTGATAATTAATTAATATTAATTAATAATTTACAACTTGAAATTCAATCAACAGACCTACCTCATAAAACTGGTAATCAGATTTAGTCATTTTTAGTAAGTGCTTTTTCTCTGTATCTGCCAACAGTTTGTGATCATGTTGATATATGTCAAATAAAACGTTTACAGTTTTCAGAAAATCATCCTGATCTTGATGATATTTAGGTCCCCTTTTCTTTTTGTCATACTTCAGAAGGCGGTTGAATTCCTTTATTTGGGTTTTCAGTCGGCTCTGTATGGCATTTACTGATATTGGATAAACATTATATGTGACTAGTGATGTAAAAAAACCGTTTTTTTGTTTTTTGTTGTTTTTTTTGTCATTTTTTTTCTGTTTTTTGTTTTTTTTAATTAATATAGATATTGCCAATTTAATTATAAGGTATACTTTTGCAATGATATATTATAAAAATAAATAAATAAATAAATAATAAAATAGGCCATATGGTACCAGTAAGAATGTCCTTTTCAGCCTATTTACAGAAAAAAACTGGCCTCTTTCTTGCACTGAAAGTCTTGTATCTTGAGATCCATTAAACTTGCGAGAACACTGGCTGGGAGCTGACTGCCTATTGTCCAACCTTTCCAGGACTCTCCCATCCATTCCTCGGATTTTGAATCTCCCACTTAACTATCCTTTAGACCCGCGATGACATATTCCCCCCCCCCCACGAGACCATCCATATATATATATACACACACACATACACCCATATACATATATACCAATATATACATAAATACTTATATACACATTTATATCTATTGTATACCCCATACACATGCATACATCCAGAATTCCAGATACATACGCATGCATACTCACATATATACCTACACAAACTCATACACCTCTATTTCGCCCTTTCATTACCTCCGAGATCATTTAGCACATACAGTAATATCCATACAGCCAAAAGAAACCAATTAAGCACAGACAGAGCAGCAAAGCTAGTATTTATATCCCAAAATGCAAAATTCCAAGAAAGTGAAGTAAAACATGGTGCTACATTGGCTTCGTCAACATCCAAATCTGCAATAAATACCAGTACCTGTGATATTGAAAACTATTTGCTTTAATCAATCTAGTGATAATGATTCTTCAATGGAAATAGAATCAGATAATGAAAGTTAAACAGCATTAGGTTAACACAAAGGTTAAAGAAAGATGAATATTTATATTTTTTTTATTTTTCTATTTGGAATATATATATATATATATATATATATATCCCCGCAAGGGGGTTCTAAGCTCGTGCTCTTGAGTGCTCTTTGTGCTCGTTTGTACGTGCTTGTTCCTGGAGGTTTCACGTGCGCCCTCCCGGCCCTAGCACCCAAGGATGATGGGGCTCGACCCTGCAGTCCTTGGTCTTTTTCCACTTCGACTGTCCCCTCCACCCTTTCTTTTTCCTCTGTCTTTCCTCTCACTTTTTCTTTGTTTTTCCGCTGAGATATGCCCTTTAAATAGAGGCGAATCGGTTCTTCCTGAACTAAAAAAAAAAAAAAAAATATATAATATATATATATATATAATATATATATACACACACTGGTATTCTTGCCAATCACAATTATATCTATTGTTTTATACCAGTATTATGGATATTATACCAGTACCTGTGATATTGAAACTAGCATATATGCTCTACCCAATCTAGTGATGATTCTTCCATGGAAATGAAGGTTAACCAACATTAGGTTAACAAAAAGGTTCAAAAAAGGTGAATATTTTTTTTTTCGATCTGGAATATATATACTGGTACTCTTGCCAATCACAATTATGTATATTGTTTGAAATGAGGAAGAATGTTTTATGTTCTAGTTAAAAAATATAGGTATACATATAAAAAATGAGGGTTTGTTTTTCCTTTCTATTATATACTTTTTGTGTGATTCAGTTTTTCTAAAAGATGACTATATACATATACTAGGTATAACCGTATAAGCATGGTAGTATAGTAAATTATAGGTAATACTAATATACTTATTAGATTAAAGGAAGAAAAATATGGAATAAGTTTAAAACAATAAAAACAAAAAAAACAAAAAAAACAGACTATCTTCGTTTTAAACAAAAAAAATGACAAAAAAAACGACACAATAAAAAACGACTCACATCACTATATGTGACCCACAATTTATGCAATTCCTCAGAAGTAGCTCAGTACAGCATCTGTTTTATAGTCTCTGAAACACAAACACCTTTCAATAACTTGCTTCAACGTAGGCAATTTCCCTAAAGGAAACTGTTCTGCTGGCATAAAACGTACATCACCAAGTACTTTAGCAACTGTTTTCCTTGTAGAAGTCATACTTTATATTGCAAATGTTGAATTCAATGACAAATTGCAGTTGGAAACTTATAACAAAGGCACCTGAAAAAAAAACAAGTTTTCAATTTATTACGTTTAAAAAAAGTTCATGAAGCAGCCCCACCCTCTATTCTTTAATCAAGCATAATGGATGCAAGATAACAAGGAAAAGTCATATCATGTGATCACTATGTCCATGTCAACATCCTTTTAGGGCAATGTTAGTAATCAAAAAGCCAAATCATGCTTATTTTAGAATTTCTTTTGTCACTAAGGTCCGTCAAAAGGGGGTCTATGGGCCCCAAAAATTAGTTTTTCTAAAATAACTCAAAAACTAAAGGTTTTATGAAAAAATATCACACTTAATAATTTGTTCTAAATCAAATTCTGCATCGTTTGGTATGCAAACCATCTCTCTAGCATGTTCAGAAGAAGAGATATTGCCATTTTCCTGATTTTGCTAGTGCGGCATTAGATGTTTTTACAAAAATGGAGGTGGCCAGACACACGTTGGTGGCCACCAATTATTTTTTTCAGCAATCTTATTTTCATATCAAAAGCCAACTGTTAATGACTCTGATTAATTCTATCTTGAGTTTCAGCCTGGCCTAATTATTATTGTGTGAACAAAGTGAAAAAATGAACTAAATCTACTCAACTAAAATAAACATGTATGTGAACTAATATTGCGGCAAATTTTTCCTTCAATAAAGTAAAATTTATCAAGACCTACAGTCTCTGAAATTGCAATGATTTGGTTGAAACAAATATTTGTTAACATGCTGCTTCTAATTGCATTTAAATAGACAAAGATCCTTTTCAAATGAGTGAAGTACCACACATACAAAAGTAATAGCAATAGATGACCAAGTAATAGTAATAGCTGAAAATAAAGTAATAGAAGAAATCAAAAGTAACAGTAATAGTAATAGAAACACAGTAATAGACCCCCCATGTCTTCAAGTTGCTACCACAAATGTAAAAGACAAGTTAACATCCAACCTTTTTCTTTAGCTTTTTCCCTGTCAAGCTTCTTTTTAATGAGACCAGGGTCAGCTTTTGGAACATCAACTGGCTTTGACTTTGGAGGTTCAACTAAAGGACCTAAGAGTGGCTCCAACAAATAATTTGAACCTGGAATGTTTTCTTCAATGGTCTGAGAATAAATACAAGATGCACTTAGGCTCTACATTATCTACCCTGGTAAAAAAGCTAAAGCTAAATCTAAACATATTGGCTCAATTAGATCAAATTCTTAGGTAGCAATTTGAGGTAATGTAAAACAAACAAAAAGCCTTATACATTACTTACAAAATAAGTATGACCTATGGTATTATTTTTTCAAAATACCCTACTTTATATTCAGTCCCTACCTTAATGAATTGTGATACTTAATATTAAGCTAGTATGAATACAGCACCTACTTTCCTGTTTTCAAAACTCCATGCTGCATAGCCAACGACTCCACTAACCACGGATGTAACTCCCGCAGCCGCAATTACAGCTTTACTTAGTCCCTTGTTTCCTTTACCTGTTTGCGTACTCTCTTTCAGTCGTTGGTCTTTCCATAAAGAAACAACCTGAATGGAAATAAAAATTAATAGAAATCTAGTAGATAGGCCCTATATAAAATTTTTAAAATATGTTGATCAGGCCCTAACTTAAACTGATAGGTCTAGGCTAGTTTACATCTTTAAGAAGTGAAAACTCGCATGAACATAAGTTATATATTAATTATTGTGGGAACTTGAGTAAACTTCAATGATTACAGTCAACATAGACCCAAATTCAGTGCTTAACCCTTGGAATTTTGACACTGGACACCAAAATCTTTTAACCACCAACAAAAGAAATTTGATTCTAAATTAAAAAATAGTCTTAAGCTATAACAACTCTAGATTTATAATTAATAATGTACACTTATGCTTCACCCCACTACCCTCCAAAAAAATGACAGGTACCATATAACAGAATGAAGAGCACCAACTGAGAAATCCTTAATAAATCATTTAGGGCTGTGCTGGATAATGGTTTTGTCTGACAGTTGGATACCAGATGTCTGTAGCCAGCCAGATAGTGCTTTTTTTTAGAGATAAAACCGACACATTTGTAGCTCAAACCATTTATATAGTGCCTGAATGCTACTATTTTTATTAATTTGGCATAAAATTGTTTATCATAATATACTGGTAGCTACCAGAAATTATGAAACACTTGTCTTTCCAGTAATGGAAAAATTCCTAAAAAATTTTATGCTACAATTTCCAAATTTTAGTCTTTGAGAATTATTATGATTATTATTATTTATGTAGCTACTCAGACGAAAGGGAAAGTAATTTATTTCATACAAAAAATTTGTTTAACAAGTTAGCAGTTTACAACACTGAAATGTTAAGATTACTTTAAACATCTACACTGCATATCTCATACTGTCTAGATAAATACCATACCATATATAAAACAGAACCATAATAAGGTTTGCCATTATTTAAACAAATTTTCTAATATCTATTGCATCAGTGAATGTTTTCGTGCATTTATGTCTCTGATTAGTTTTTATAACTATTCCTCATAATAATCACTCCACAAAATTCAAATTTACCACAATCATTTATAATCATATTATGGGAATGTATAAGTCATGTAGTTCAAAAGTTATGGGGACTCCCAATTTTGGGATCCTACCCAACCATGCAAAAATTTTAGGGAGCCATATATCAGTCCCCAATTATGATAAAAAATTAATTCCAATGACTTGTAAAAGGAAATGAGGGGTTGTACATCTTAAGATACCTAAGCGGCACCATAGGCAAAAACGTGTTTTTGATGGAATATCACAATTTTCACCCTTCCTCTATCGCATGGTTTGGGTTATAATGACCTTATGACACGAAGTATGGTTGAAAACCTTATGAAGCAAACTACTTTTTTCATCTCTATCACCAGCCAAAAGTTCGCCCAAAGTTCGGCATAATAAGAAAATAAAAATTTTTAAAAATATATATAAAATATGAAAATCTATTCCAAAAACTCATCAACATCTTCATTAGCATACTTAGAACTCTAATTTAGCCAAAAATGAATGTTCTAGCTCAATTAATAACAGAGATACTATTGCGAGAATATTGCTGAACTTTGGAGGTGATTTCTGGCAAATTTTAATTTTGGTGCTTAGGTACCTTAAGATGCGGGACCCCTCAAATAGCCTTATAAATAAATCATCTTTGGTAACAAACTTTTCTAGAACTATCCATTTAAAAGTTAAATAAAATTTAGGGGGCCTTTAACCACCCAAGGAGTCACTCCACTCAGAAAATGTTATAATAAAAAATAATCAACAACAATCCATGTTTATGACAGAAAAGAGAAAACCTGTGATTTTACCTGCAGTAAGTACTTTATTAACATATACTGCATCAATATTTGAGTTACATCAAATATTACCCTGCAGTAGACACTTCATTAATATACAGTAAAGATCCAATTATCCAAATAGGTTGGGACCCACCCAAATTGTTATAATGAAGTTTTGGATACCAAAATCAAATAAAGTATTAACATAATTATTAAAGCACATAAATGTAAAATACAGTGCACAGTACATACAGTAGTACTTTTAGTACTTTTATTGAATATTCAGCACAACCCTTTTTTTTCTTATTATAATCACCACACTGCCTAGAGGCCATTTTCAGGGTTTATTATGGGCAAATATTAAGGAAAAATGCAAAGCTCTGCAAATGTTGTTTTCACTGCTCAAAAAAATTAAAGTGATCACACCACCACCAATGCAAGTGGGCAACCAATAAAACATTTGGATATTTGGGTTTAACTTGATTGGAGAATTCAGAGCAAACTTCAGATGTTTGGTGGAAGATTCAGTTGTTTGGAATTCAGATAATTGGATCTTTACTGTATATCAAGCTAATATTTGTTACATCAAAATTTACCAAATACCTTGAGATGGTGTGATTAAAACTACAAGTTTTGTAGGAGTTTGCATAGTTAGGAAGGATTCCTGGAGCTCCCAAATCCCTCAGTAATCCCACTGGGTCTGAGCCTTCTTGGAAAGCCAAACCTTCAAAATTTCTAAAAATGTTTGCCTTCTTTTTTTAATCATATAGGGTGTCCCATAAAAAACTATATACTCTTTATAGCATCATATATTTTATAATTTGAAAAAAAACCAAACAATATATAGTTATAGCAACTGCCATGAAAGGTAAATTAGTAATCTAAGTGATCAAAATGTTACAGCGAGTTGTTTGCATATAAAATTTAATTAACTATGCCAAGTGCTCAAAATGTTCTCCGGTGGCATGAATGCACTTTTGAATGCGTCGACTAACTGATTCGCAGACATGGACTAATGTGGATGCTGTGATGGTCCCGCACTTTTCCCTAATTGCATCCTTAAGGTGTTCGAGTGTTGCAGGTCTTCTACCATAAACTGCATCCTTCAGGTAGCCCCACAAGTAAAAATCAAGTGGAGTCAAGTCCAGTGAACATGGAGGATACTCAACACTTCCTCTTCATCCTATCCAACGGTTAGGCAACGTTTCATCGAGGTACCTTCTGACATCACAATGATAATGAGGGGGGGGGCTCCATCTTGTTGAAAGTAAAAGTTGTCATTTCCAAACAACTTCCGAACTGCAGGTATAATTTCTGTCCACAGCATGCCGAGATATGCGGCACCAGTAACTGTCCCATTAAAGAAAAATGGTCCAACCAAACCCCTGGATGATAAACCACACCATGCTGTTAATCCTGGTAAATTAACATGTTTATCCACTTAAATGTGGAATCAAGTGACCAGTACCTGCAGTTGTGTCGATTTACTGTGCCATTCAGCTTGAAGGTAGCTTCATCAGACCACACGATTTTGTTGTATTGAAAGTACATTTATGCCGCTGGAGAACATTTTGAGCACTTGGCGTAGTTAATTAAATTTTATATGCAAACAACTTGCTATAACATTTTGATCACTTAGATTACTAATTTACTTTTCATTGGCAATTGCTATAACAATATATTATTTGGGTTTTTTTTAATTATAAAATATATGATGCTATAAAGAGTATATAGTTTTTTTTTGGGACACCCTGTATAACACTTGAAATTCTCTCAATATAGAGCATAATCCAAATTCTGAGGCAATTATACGTACATTACACATACAAACTGAGAGAAAAGAAAGAATCTCACTCCTCCTTGATGATGTGGTAGTAGGGTGTGTCGAATTTTTCAACTTTCAAATTCCAAATATGAGGGGTGCTAAAAAGTTGCAGCATGACACAGGAATTCTAGAGATATTTTTGTTAATTTAATATAATTTAGTTTTGCTTGGTAAGAAGCTACATAAAAATAGTGACTTTTTTTACTTTTTTGTGGAATTATATAATAATTATTATATTAATAATTATATATGCTGTATATATAATGCACTGCTGCTTTTGCTTATTTCACAGGTTGAAACATATTCATCAGTGTGCTGAAGATTACTTGTCCATCAGTGCTACCATCCTAACCAGTGGGAATTGACCTACAATGGCTTCTAAAAGGAGGACAAGACTGGAGACATTCACACATATGAGCAACCTAATTGGAACTGGTAGAGAGTTGTTGCCCTCTGAACTCCCAACTCTGTGAGACATTCTGAAATATGGGCTACTGCTAAGAGAACAAAGTGGTGAGGATGTGAGAAACTACCCAGCAGCCAGTCTTGCAAAGGACATTTACCCTAAAGTGCTTGAAAAGTGGGAACGAGCAAACAGTTCTTTTGTAGCCCCCGTTGTAAATTCACGAGTCACAATCTTAAACAAGATCCAAGAGAGCTGGGAGCAGGCCAAAAACATATCTCTTGGGAGAGGAAAGCTACATGTCAGAGAGGCTTTCATTGCAAAACTTGACAAGCTTTTTGACATCCTCAGTTGCAAGTGTAAAATTGTTCTCTGCTCTGAATTTGGCTGCCTTGCAGATGCTGGTTGCAAAAATGAAACTCACATTAACTGTACATGCCCCAGGGAGATGAAGATCCCTGTGAAGGAACTTGCTTTTATTAAAGGTCAGAGAGACAAGTCTGGTTCTATTGGACCACATCAGATTGGCTTGCCAGATCAACCTGAGCACAACAGACAAGTCAAAAAGCAGAAGCAGCAAGAAGACGAAAGAAGAAGGCTTACTGAATATAAGTAGACAAGTAAGCAGGATGTTTCAATGCCATCAAATGAAATAATTTTCTCTGATGATGAAAATGAAGAACAAATAGCTGATGCTCAAGATGGAAAGGATGGAAGTTATGAAGTGACATTAGAAATACCAAGCACATCTTCAACTTCTGATAAAAAGCCAGAGTACAACACATTAGAAATACCTAATGTTGCTATGCATAGCATCAGATATGGTGTTGGCCTGCGTGCCACAGCTGCCATCACCACTGCTGCCTTTATGGATGCTGGCTTGATCACTGAAGAAGACAAAAGACTTTTAGTTGATCACAATAAAGTCAAGAGGGCCCAAGAAAAAGTTATGAGATCCCTGGATCAGGAATTTGATGATCTTTGTAAGAAGGGTGAAATTGACTGCATCTTCTTTGATGGCCATCAAGATACAACTAGTTATGCTGAAAGCAGACAATTCAGATCATCAGTTCCCCAGCATCATCAAAGAAGAGCATTATTCTGTGTGCAGTGAGCCAGGTGGAAGATATCTCTACCACTTCACTCCTGAGAAAGGCTCAATGAGAAAAAAACCTGCTGAAGTTATTGCTGATAATCTTGTAGATTTCATGAAGAAGGGCATTGATAAAAGCCTGCAGGCCATTGGAGGTGATTCTACAAATGTTAACACTGGCTGGGAGGGTGGTTCCATGCATTGGGTAGAGGTCAAGCTTTGCTGTAAGCTGATCTGGTTGGTTTGTGCCCTCCACACTAACAAGTTACCCCTGCGACACTTGATCACAGCACTGGATGGGAAGACCTTGTCTAACAACAAGTGGACAGGTAACATTGGCAAGATGCTAGACACTGCAACCGAACTTGAAATTGATCCTTCATTCACCAAACTCTCAATTGGAGAGCCTCTTACTTCACTGAGTGACAATGTCGTAAAGGATCTCTCTACTGATCAAGCATACGGGTATAGGATCACACAGGCCATAAGGACAGAACTTCCCACAGTTCTGGCCCTTCTTGAAATTGGTCCAGTGAGCCATTCAAGGTGGTTGACAACAGCAAACAGGCTTTGTCGCATATGGGTTTCAAAACATGGCCTTAAAGGCAAAACCCTCAACAACTTAAGACTGATAGTGGAATACATTGTTGGTGTGTACTACCCCTGTTGGTTCAACATCAAAGTAAAACACTCTTGGGTGGAAGGCCCATGCCACATCTTGTTTCAGCTGCGGCTAGTTAGGCTGAAAAAGAAGGCTGTAGTGGATGCTGTTTTGCCAACCATTAAGCGCTCAGCATGGTATGCATTCAGCAAAATGATAATCCAGACACTCTTGTGCTCAGATGACAGTGAGGAGAGGAGAGCTGGTGTCCAAAAGATTGTTGACATGAGGGGTGGAGATGATGACACACTTGGAGATCTTTCTGTACGTCCCAGGAAGACACCTTCCATCAACCCCAGTGCTTCTTCCGTGTTGGAGCTGATAGACTGGTCTGACGGGGTATTTGAAGCTCCTTTGACATGTAAACTGACTACAGCGGAAGTAAAGAAGTTCTTTGACAAGCCTATGCAAGTTCCACAGTGGCCCTGTCATGCTCAGTCAATAGAGAGGTGTGTGAAACAAGTCACAGAGGCAGCAGGCAGGGTGTATACACATGAGAAACGTGAGGGCTATATCAGAGGCCAAGCAGCAAGTCGGCGGCTAATGTCCAAGAACGAATCAAAGCAAGACTTGATGAAACTACTTGTTTAAATATTTTTTTTACTGATGTCATTACTTTCTAATGTTGTTTTATGATTACAAGGATATGTTTTATGATTACTAGGATATGTTTTATGCAGAGAAACTAAAATTTTTATAGCATTACCTGACATTTTGAGAAGCTAAAATTAATAAATGTTGTTTTCCAGGAGCAATTTATGTGCTTTTTAATCAAACATAGATTTACCAAGCTAAGTGTTGAGCAATCACAACAATAATAGCAGATTTGAATTCTTCACATCCAAAAACATATTTTTAAAACCCCTCAGTAAAGGAATTGGCAAAAATTAATTTTCACCTCCCAAATTGACACACCCTAATGTGGTAGGTGATCCTATAGTTTTATTCTTATTATTGGTGTTTTGTACTGCTTAACCTTTATTAGGCTCACATCTAACTTGTTTTGAATCACTTAAAATTGTGTAAATATCATAATCTTCTAAATGCCTGATTTTCTTTACAAAGACCTTATTGAAAAACCTAACTTCAGTTATGAATATGTATCACAATGAATTTTGAACATTCCCAAGCTATGAACCAAATTGTATTTTTAATTGTCTTGTGAGCAAAATATTAATGCAAACACACATCCAAAGTTTTAAAACCTTATATAATTATTATTGTTGTTGTTGTTAACTTCTCTCCCATTTTCTGGCATAACTGCATTCATGGATTCCTGTGGGTCCACTGATGCCAATGTGGAGGATAATCCTTAAATGTTTGTTGGATTTTTTTCTTTGTTGGAGATCTGTTGTTGTTATTGTGTTTGGAGTATAAAATGACAGCTTGGACTTACCAGGTTTACATAATTTGGGTAACCACTCATTGACATTGCCCTTGTAACTAATATTCTTTGTTTTGCATTTGTTTATGTGAATCCTTTTTATTTTATAAATCTTGTTTCATTGTCTGGTAATGGCAATAATTTGGTAAAAAATTTTAATTGCCATTTTTGTGTGGTGTGGGATGAATATTTTGGAATGGGGTGGGAGTTGTAATAATATTTTTTGTTCTGGATACACATTTGTGTATGGTTAATAAAATGGGAGTTTTTTGTTTTACCATGGGATACTGGCGTCAGAAAAATGGTTAGAAGATGGATAAAATAATTTTCAATATGGTCATGAAACTGGGTGGCAGAAAGTGAAAAGTGGGGTACCAGAGGGATCAGTGTTAGGTGACTTAGGTCCATTACACTTTATTTTATATCTAAATGACTTAGAGATGGAAATAGGTAGTAAGTTTCTAAATTTGCAGATATGAAAATAGTTGCTCCAGTTACAAGTATAGAAAATTCTTATAAACTGCAAAAAGATCTTGACAGATTAGTTGCCTGGGTTAGTAGGGTGTGTCAATTTTAGGGAGCAAAGTGAAATCTTTAGATTTTCAAAGACTACTAGTGACCAAATGATGCATTTTTATGTGCTAAATCAAAATATGGCTTTAAAATCCAGATTTGACCACTCCTAGCTACTTATATTTGAAGTTGAAGTTTATGAAAAATCAGCAATGTCTGCAAGTATTTTTTTTATTGTATATAACTACATTTTACATACATTACATACAATTAAAGGCATTTTGATTGTATTTCAATATTAAAACTTAGAAATATAGATAGGTTTCTTGAACTTTGCCAAGGATGCCATCCATATAACTACATTTTACATACATACAATTAAAGACATTTTGATTGTATTTCAATATTAAAACTTAGAAATATAGATATGTTTCTTGAACTCTGCCAAGGATGCCATGTCTGCCTTGCTCTTGTTCCTGGACATGAGCTCCCTACTGGCCACCTGGCCACTGATGTATGCCTCCCTTCTCTCTTGTGAGTAAACATGTTGTGCTGCTTCAGTTGTCATCCTTACACACCTCTCTACTGACTGTGTGTGTGAGGGCCATGCAGGAACTTCCATTGGTCTATCCAGAAACTCCTTAATTGCAGCAGTGGTGAGGGAGCAGGTCAAAGGAGGCTCAGTCACGCCAGAGTTCCAGTCAATAAACTCTGAGAGTTTGGTGGCACCTGGGTTGATGTCAGGAGTCTTCCTGGGTCTGACACTGCAGTCTCCTACTTGTGTGTTCTCATCTCCTTCACCTCTGATTTCCAGTATCCTCTTCACTGTCTCCCTCCTCTCCTCTCTTCCTCCACCTCACTGCACAGCATGGCCTGGAGCACAGCCTCAGTGTGTGCATACCAGGCTGATCTATGAATTCCACAATTATCCTCAGATTCTTCAGGTTCCTACCCTTCAGCCCATGTTTGGAAATCCACAATCTGCAGAACCTTCGAGCCGTGGTGACCCACCTACTGTGACAGACTGGCACAATCTCCAGGAGAGCTAGACTCTGAGGTACCTCTTCCGATCTGATGGCAGTGATGATTCTGTAGCCATATGATTGGTCTGTGCTGAGGTCCTTGACTACCTCCTGACTGAGATGGGGTGGAGGAGGACCAACAGTGATCCTCATGAAGTTTGGGTTGATCTCCAGCTCAGTGGCAGTGTCTAACATCTTCCCTAGGGACCCTGACCACTAGGGTGCATTAAACGCCCCATGATTTTCAAAAAGTTGTTGGATTTTAATGTCTATTCCCTCAAATGTTACACTTGTTGGTAGAAGTATGTATGCAAAAAATAAATCAAATCAGAGGTGGTCCTGGGTGGCCACCGGCCACTTTTATATATTTAGTAGTGATGCACCGAATATTCGGCAAATATTCGGTATTACTTATAATACTAATATACAAATATTCGGTATTACTATACTTACATTGATTGAAAGTTGAAAATGTATAAAACACAACGCCAATGTCACTACTCCAACTTTGCTCATTTCCGCAAATTTGGCCTCGCTTTGCGGTCACATTCAACCACTTGAAGAAGATTTTGGAAGTGGTCTTCTCCTCTTGCAGCTGAGACAAAATCAGTTGTGAGCTTTACTGCTCTCTCCGCAGGGTCATTCACAACATTTAACCCATCCACAATGGACTTGGCTGCCTTGAAGTGGTCATTGTTCTGCCAATTGTCAACATCCTCTGTTAGGAAGGTCATATCCAGGTGAAGAAGGTTCACTGTAAACCACAAGTCCTCGTTCACAAGATTAGCCAGGGTTGTCGCTTCTGTAATTTTTGGAAATGACGGTTTGCCATATCCAGAACCGTAGCGGTGTTTTGGAGTGCTTGGCATTTCATCTGGTTGTATGGCCAGTAACACATCTGCAAGGGCACGACGCTCCTTTTGAGGTACTGCATTGCTGAACAGTGCCAAAACAACCAGTTCTGGGGTTAAATACCACAAATGTCTATCAAAGGCTTTCACAGCGCTGACTGAAATGATTGAGTTGACAGCTTTATAGTTGAGCAGTCTTGTATAAGCACAAATCAAACCATGGGGCATTTGAAGCAGACTGACATATGAGCCACCAATCACAATAAATATAAACAACAAAAACAACAAACTCCTTCAGTTTTTCCTGTTGATGTTGTGTTGTTACAGTTCCTCAAGGTAGTACAGAAATTTGCTCTTCAAGTAGGCATATTTTGATGGAATAAAGAATCTTTGACATCCACCTTGCTTTATGCATGGCCCCAGGTCTGTGGAGTGTTCCTTGTTTTGTGACATCATCATCGAGGACTACCTGGCAGAGTTGTGCCATTTCCTTGTAGTCTTCCCTACAGTATGAAGCGCTTGTGCGGATTGTGCTTAAAACCTTGTTTTTGCAGGATAAAAGCAGTTGTTGTGCATCATCATTATACATTGAAATGTCAATTTTGGTTAAACTTTCATCCTTTGCATGCGATATGCATTCCCAATTCTTCTGGAATCTTTGGAACAAAGATGCTTCTGGAGACTTTGATGTCTCAATTTTGAGAGCGTCAAACACATGATCCAGGATTACCTCTCCAACATGATGGCGACATGCACACCACAGAAGAGCACGGTCCAGTTTTGATTGAATGGTAACACAGGCAGCTGTAACGTGTCCAGTGTTTGATGCTGTTGTGTCAAAACATAAGTTGACAACTGACTATTTGCACTTCCATGAATGTAGAAACGTGTAAGTGTGCTCGGCAATGATGTCACCTGATGACATATCACTTCCACGAGGATATCTAGCCACTCCCAGTAGCTTTACATCAGTGGCATTCCCAACCAACACTGGCAATCTTTCTTCCTTGCCATTCTTGTTTGTGAGTGTATGCATCTGCTTGCCATCCCAGTGAAGTGTTGCAGCTGTTGGGGCGATCCAATTTTCTCGAATATCTTTGGCAATAGCACTTGTTATTGATCGTCGAGCCTTATCAGCAGTTGAATACGACTTGGCCACACGACGTGGATCACCTCCTGCCTCTTGAATTACAGCTTCGGTGAGCACAGCCTGTTGAACAGGAGTTATGTTTAGTCGAGTAGCAACAGACACGACTGAAGGCCTTTTCAGAATATCATGAGGAATAAAGGCAGACGTACCTGCATATGTTGATCTGTGGTGACTACGCTTCCTTTGAAGCTCTGGAATCGCCTCTTCTTCAGTTTCTTCCAAGCTATCTGCAGAGGCACTATCATCAGAGCATACAGAACTTTTCATCTCTTGTACACTGGATGATTCATGACGTTCTCGTCTTGAAGCTTCCGCTAAGATGCGTTTTTCTTTTCTACGATCTTTATCAGCTTTCTTCTTGTCAACACTACCAAATGAGGCTACTCTGTCAGATTTCATTGACTCTAAAAATGCTCTATCTTCCTCATTCTTAATGTTTGTCATTGCATCTTTTGTCCATACACCAAAGGTCTTATCAAGACGTTCATTCATGGATTGCAACTTAGCCAAAGTGTTTGGAGATTCTCTGCGAGAAACAGGTATTTGACGCAATTTGTTATTGTCATTAAGAAGGTCAAGTATTAGTTTGCAGCATTGATGGTCTGAAAGCATAGGAATATTTGCTTTAGTGTAGAATGTTTTCAGCTGGATAAGGACTATGCTGGCAGATTTCCATTTGAGTGGCTGTGTTTGTTTGCCTTCACATATTTCTTTCTGGATGTGCCACATCACGCATCGAAGAACCTGCCGGCAAGTTGGGAGGCGGACTCCTGTCAATGTACCATCTCCTTCTGTAAGAGCATTGCCAAGACCAAAAATGGCACTTGCTAATCTGGTCTTCTTAGCTTCCATTGTTTCTGAAAGACAATAAAGGATATTATTAGACTATAAGTGAAGTTTCGTTTATGGTACATGTTTTATGTAAATCACCCCTTTAGGGTGCATAAATGCCCTTAGGTTCTTGGATTTTAATGTCTATTCTCTCAAATGTTATGTAAATCACCCCTTAGCAACTCTATATTAAAAGAAACAATGTAAGTAGTCAACTGGTTGGTAAATAAAAAAAATAGATATTTTTACATAGCGCAGCCCCCGAAAATTGCCGCGAAAATATAAAAGTGACCGGTGGCCACCCAGGACCACCTCCGATTTAATTAATTTTTGGCATACACACTTCTAGCAACGAGTGTAATATTTGAGAGAATAGACATTAAAATCCAAGAACCTAAGGGCGTTTGATACACCCTACTGACCACTTGTTGCTCAATGTCTTGCATCCAGTTCAGTCACCAGGTGTCTGAGACTCAACTCGCCAGTGTGCTAGTCACAGATTCCACACCAACTTCCTGCTAAGCTTGCCTCCACATAGTGCATTACTCCTCCCTCCCAGCCAGTATTCACATTAATACTGTCACCTCCTATGGCCAAAAGGGTCTGGTCTGCTCCTCTCTTAGCCAGTTCACCAGATGATCAGCAATGACCTCAGCATGACTTCTCTCCGCTGCAGCTTCCTCTGGTACAAAGTGCCACAAATATTTCCCACCTGGTTCATTGCACACTGTGTAGTGTTCTTCCTTAATGAGGCCAGGAAACTGCCTGCCACTGCGCTCAGCTTCCATCATCACTTTGGTATCATCTCTTTTCCCATCAAAGAAGATACAGGTGATGCCATTTTCCCTAATCTCTCCATCAAACTTCTTGACCAGCTCCTTAGTCAGTCTCTCAGACTGAGCCCTCCTCACCTTGTTGTGGTCAATCACCAGTGCTGTGTCAAACTCTCTGATAAGACCAGCATCAATCCAGGCAGCAGTGGCAATCTCTGCAGTCTCTCTCAGCCTGGTGTGATGTCTCAAGCTAGCCAGAACTATGTTGGTGATATCTTCAGTGTTGTATTTCTTCTTCTTAGCCACAGGCAAGGAAGAAGTTGTCGCAGCCTCTGGTATGGTCTTCATTCTCCTCTCCACTCCCTCCCTCCTCCAGTATATCTCCAGCCTCCTCCAACTCCATCTCCAGTAGTGACTCCTCCCTCAACTCCTCTTCTTTCTTGGCTGACTCCTCTGCCTTCCTCCTCCTCTTCTCCTCAGCCTTCCTTCTCTGCTCCTGTCTCTGCAGCACTGCTTCCTGTCTCCTGGTCTCAGGGTGATCAGCTAGACCCATCTGGTGTGCCCCCACACTGCCCACCTTTTTTCTCTGACCTTTAATGAAGGCAAACTCCTGCACTAATATCTTCTGCTCACTCCTGCAGTCAATGTGAACCTCAATGCAGCTCCTGATCACACAGTGACAGGTCAGGATGTCCACCAATTTGTCCAGTTTCATCATGAACCTATCTTTGACCTCTAGCTTCACATTGCCAATGGACACTTTCACTGCCTCATCCCACAGTGCCTTCACTTTAGCCCTGATCCTGACCTCAGTGTTGATTACAGGTCCTGTGAATAGAGCATTGGCCTTTCTCCACTGAGCCAGTAGCCCTGGAACAATGCCATTGTTAATCAAGTCATTAACTGGGTAATTCCTCCTGTCTTCCTCACTCATCTCTCTCCTCAACAAACCATACCTCAGCAAGGGGAAGTTCCCTCCGAGTCCCCACCAAATGACTTAGGTGACAACTTGATTTGCTTCAGGTTCTGATTTCTTTCTGACTCATCCTGTGGACCTGTGAACAAAAGAAATGTCATTGAAATTTGGATAGGCCTACTGATTATGATTACATAAAATTAAGTTAATTGAAATTCTTAATAGCTTCCTATAAGCTCAGATAAAAGGTCGTGTTGTTATTGGTACAAGACTTAATTATTCAAAGTAATGACAATTTCATATATCTATCATATCAAAATATACAGAAAGTTTGGGTCACACAACATTTCAAATAATTTGAATTACACAATATTTACATTACGAAGTAATCAAAATTATCAAAAAGGAGGGAAAACACATTCATTCACAATCAAAACTCCAGCATTTGTGACTATGTGAAACTTAGAAACCATACTGCACACCAAAAATAACCAAAGTTGACCACACATATCAATGTGCCATTGATATACGATGCTACAGTCATATTTAGGTTATATTTCAAACCTTTATGGTCAAATATAAGTAGGTAAATAGCTTTTTTAAACAACACAAGATATTTCTAAGTTTGCTAGATAATATGACATCATTTGAGCATTAGTAGTTTTTGAATTATTGACTTTACTAAAATTGACATACCCTACTGGGTTAGTAAATGGCAGATGGAATTCAATGTTCAAAAATGCAAATTATTACATTTTGGTAGAAATAATGAAAACATTAGTTATGAGATGCAAGGAAACTGGTTAGAGGATGTTAGACAGGAAAAAGATCTTGGCATTATAGTTAATACAGATGTTCAAAATGTTTTCAGGTTTGGATAATTTAGATGTAACTTTTTCTTATTAGAGTCTGATGGAAAAACTCAAGGGCATAATAAGAAAATTAAAAAACAGACTTGTAGACTGGATCTATGAAAATACTTTTTTAGTCATATAGTAGTAGATTTTTGGAATGACTTGCCCTACCTGACTGGAAAAAACACATATTATGCCTGACAAGTCTGGCATAATTTTACAATTTGTGCCAAGATTCAGCACAGCACATGGTCTGGTGTAATATGTGCCAAGACAGGTAAACTCTGTGTACAGTGAGCACCATTGCAACCAGACAAGTAAGCTCAGTACACATGTAGCTGCAGCATAAAAAAAAGTTTCATTCAATACCCAGCAACCTTTCAATTACCAGAGTACAGGCCTGTAAAACTTCTGACAATGCCAGTGTAAAGACAAAAGAAATAGCTCACATACATCCATATTTATATCATCTTAAATTGTTCTAGTGCGAAACTCAATTTTTTAAAACCCACTGATACAGTACAGTAATTCCAGTGTTTCATTGTTCTCTGGGGAGATTGTGGAAGTGTATATTAATACCCAAACCATAAACCAACAGCAAAATAATACACAAAACCCTATCAATGTGATAAGTTTCCAGCACATCAACACATGTTACTACATGGTTAAATTGGGTAGATAAGTGTTGCCCCAACATTAATCTTCATAACCATGTCATGAGTGGGGGAGAGAGAACCTACCTCATAGGAGGCAGCTTAAAAGTGAACATTATTTGAATATGAATGACAGGGGTCTGGTAAGTACTGTACCAATTTTCAGCACACACCAACAAGACTGGTGTGACTTGCTGCAAGCAGGGTGGTTTAATCACAGCACTCAGACACCTGTGTAAGTCAGTCATTTGGAATGCAAGTACCAAAAATGCTTGTCTTCCCTTTTTTCCTCTCTAGACGATAGTTATATTTTCCATGTTTGGATAAAATGCCTTTAAAACCCTCAGCATGAGTGACTTTAAAACCCGGCACAATTTGCCTCTTGCACCAAGTTCAGCATAATTTTGCGATTTTTACTGGATAGGTTTGCCATATGAGGTAAACAGTAGATTCTTTGTTAGTTTCAAAAACATTTGGATGCTTTCATAAGACAGTTTGTACATAGTAAGTAGTGTAAATAGCTTAAGTTATGTAGGCTACTTTGGTAGCTCTGTAAATAGTTGTACAGTCATGCCCCGCAGCTCACACATTCACAGTGCTATGCAAGATTCTTTGATACCCTATTCAAGGTTCATGCGGCAATTCTTCACAGTTCCACTCACCAGAATGGTAATGGTAAATTCTAAATAAAAAATTAAAAACTACAGAACATAAGTATGAAAGTGTGAAAATAATATGTGCACATTGTACAACAGTTATCTAAAGTGTAAAAAATGACCTAAAGTTCTCCAACATCTATAAGCTGAAGGCATTCATTGAAAAAACAGATTCCAGAAGCCAGTGCATTATACATATGCAGTAGTGACTACCCCAGAACAAGTGTCAAGGATAAAAATAAAATTTATCCTTATAAAAACATTTCTAAAATACAGTAAATAAATATATAAATATAAAATATTAAAATATAAAAAATATAAAAATTAAAAAACTTAATATACAGCATTTTTCAAAAAGTAAACAAAGAAATGTCTTATATTTTCCAACATACATCAATTGATAAGTATATGGGTAACATACATTGGTAAGTACCATACATAATTTTTTTTTATTTTAATTTAATTTATGTAAAAAAAAATTTCAGATTGGTGAACAATTCCCTGATCCCATTAAGATACATTATAAAACCTCTTTGCCATTCACGTGGGTTTCCAAGAATGAAACGCATGCAAAACATGGGGCACAACTGTATATTAATTGATATTTTGTACAATTTTATTATGAAATATAGCTCATGAATTGGATAACCTCGATAGACCTAAGTAGCTTCATATTTTCCAAATGAAATTTAATATAATGTAATTTGCAATGAGAAATTTTTCCGATTTGGAAAAAATAACAGACCAACAACTAATCATATAGCATTTTTGGGTAATTATACAGAAAAAGAATGTGACTAGGTTCAGACACAAATCTGTTTTTTTCTCTTTTCAATGGTGATATTCATTTCCTATGCAAATATTTTTCCGGAGTTGCCCCCCTTCTTCCCCCTAACAAAAATAGGCAGGGCTTTGAATGCAAAAGAAGAAAGATAGTGATTCATTGATATTTTGTACTGTGTTTGGTTTCTCATCACCTGATTAAATATTGTCAGGTCATTAGCCAAAAAAATGTATAGGACATAACTCAGAAACTGAGCATTTGCGCAAGAAACTATGGCAATATCCTATTTTGGCATCCCAAATTATTCAACCAACCAAAAATAAACAAATAGCATCCCAAATTATTTAACAGCATTAGCTTTGCTTTGATGAATAATTTTTGTCAATTTCTTATGAGAAAACATGGCTGGAATGCCCAGAGTTAGGTCAACTGCTGTATGTCCTTGATGATGTTAGGTTAAGTTATGGTATTTTTGTTTAAACTAATGAAAATATCATGACTTAACCTAACTAATCAAAGGCATACAGTTGACCTAACCGGCATTCAATAATTTTCACATAGGTTTCAATTAATTTTAAACAACTTTTACCAAAAATATGAGCATTTATTTCTAATACATAGACAAGTGTATCACACAGGTTACTGTACTTAATGTACTATTGTACATGTCAGGAAGTGACTAAATATACACATTTGCCAATTGCTTGAATTTGAGATGCTATTTGTTTATTTCATAATTGTTAAATAATTTGGGATGCCAAAATAAGATATCGCCAAAACTACTATCATATTTTGAATCATTGTCAAAAGTGGTCTATAAAAGTATAGTTCATTATCTGAACCTAGCAGCAGTCATTTTCTGTATATCATCCCATTTTTGTCAATGCTGAGTGACCACTATGCAAAGTATATGCCCATAATCATCACTTATTAGGATTCTAAATATCTTACCAGTATATACATCCAGTGTTAATTCCTAGTTTGGAGGTGTCCTCTTAATATGAAATATATATATATATATATACATTATATCATTGGATAGGCAATAGTTTACTTATGAAGAGTGTAATGTAGAAATCTTATATATTTTATAAATAAAAGAATATATTTTACAATATATTTTTGACACCCATCATCTATATCAGGAGCAAATCTAAGCATTTAGGTTCCCATTTCCAACTTATCAGTAATGTAACACTGCATTCTTTGTGCTAAAATTAGTCACATTTTGGACATTATAAGGGAAAGGTGCGCATCTTTATGTTTTAAATAGTTTAACATATGGAGTTTGCAATTGAATAATGCCCAGTTTAGATTGACTGATGCCCGAGTTAAGTTTGGTTCTTTTTCCATATCACAATGTTCATAAATAAATTATTTCCACTCCAATGGTATAACCTTTATGTATGTGTAATAAAAATTTGGGTTATTATTCATTTTGACCCAGTCACACCCAGCTATAACAGCTATAACCAATCAAAACTGAATAAGAAAATATATATATTATCAGTAAATTTATAGTATTACACCCGTCTCCCTTTGGAGGTGAAATTTGTTTTTCCTATAGTTTTTGATGTGTTTTGAACGAATCTGACCTTCAAAGCTGTCGGAAATGACTCATTTTTGAGATAACCCCCCTCCTCCCTCCCCCCAGCCGGCAATCGAAAATTAGTCATTTCCGACGGTTTTGAAGGTCAGATTCATTCAAAACATCAAAAACCATAGGAAAAACAAATTTCACCTTCAAAATTGACCTGACCTAACCTATCCTAACCCAAAAGAAAAACAGGAATGTTCGTTTAAAACACATCAAAAACCATAGGAAAAACATAAATTTCACCTTCAAAATTGACCTAACCTAACCTAAATCACACATAATCTTGTAGGCAGCCCAGGAATCACTATAAATCACAGAGCCAGGCCTAATGTACTTCTGAATGAGTGGAATGAGTGTTCCATTCCAGTACGAAAGTAATTCAAATTCGAAATGGATGGAGCGCAGTGATTGGGCAGACATGTAATAAACGAACGAACACACAAATGAACGTACGAACATACGAATACACAAACGAACATACGAATACACAAACGAACATACGAACACACACTAGATACACACCAAAAAAACGTTTATATCTCTAAAATGAAGCATTTGCGACGGAAATGCTATAGAAGAAAAGTGTCTTAGAATTAAAAAATCTACCTAATGAATATATAATTGCTGGACATTAGACAGGTGTAATACTATAATAATACCATATTATCTTGTGCAAATTTGTATAAAATATACTTTTTTATAAAAAAAATATTTTCTATTTTCTAATATGTATGTATATAAATTTTGATTAATTTGTTTATTTTGGCTACCTTTTTTGGAGATTTTCATTCAACTATAGGTTACTTTGTTTATTTTTGGCTACTTTTTCTTGATTTTGCCTCCTTCTTTCTGTTACTCGTTTAGTTTGATTTTCATTCTAAAACCATGACGTGTCAGTCTTGTGAACTTGATTTTGAAGACCTAATCCACCTTGTTGGCCTCGATGAAGATAGGGCTACACGCATAAGCAAATTAATCAGTGAAAATTTTGTGGATCCCCAAGACCACACCATCCACACGCAAAACATTGAACGCTTGTGGAAGGATATGAAATCGTGGGTTTTACGTGCTGGGAACAGACGCCCTCATTACCAGAAATATTTTGCATGATACTTGTTCCAGGCAGAACATCCTGATAATTCTACAGTTCTGCATCACTTCCTTACTGCAATTGCGGAACAATATCCTCCAAAATAAGGTGACTGGTTAGGTTAGGTTGTGTTTAGCACGAATGCAAACTTTTCTGGTCGATTTTGAGGTGTTTTGCACGAATCTGCTATCCGTTTCCTGTGCAAATGCGTAGTTTTCGAAATGACGATGTCTCGAAAACTATGCATTTGCACAGGGAACGGATGGCAGATTCGTGCTGAACACCTTAAAATTGACCAGAAAAGTTTGCTCTCATTATAGAGAGAGACTGGGTCAAAAAACGAATAATTACCAAAATGGTAAAGGACACCTCTAAATTAGGAATTTACCCAGGCTGGATATTTGGGAAGGTTGGCCCAGCCAGTAGGCTGACCTAGCTTACTAGGCCCTAGTCCTAGACCAAATTATATACAAGCCTAAATCAAGTTATTATTTTTCTTTTCCTATAAATTTACCTTTTTCCTAGATGATACATTGATTCTAGATGAAAATCTTATCATTATTAAAATAAACCTAACATAAAATCCTACGCCGGCCTAGGATCCAAGCCTTAACGAGGATATAGTCACTTCTTAACGATGATGGACTTAAAGTAGTTGGTTAGTTAATTAGTTTTTTATTCGCCGTTCGACCCAGAAGATTAAGATTGAAAAATAAAATGGAAGTTGCAAAGAGGCCGAAAATGGGCCCGATTGAGTCAAAGAAAGTCTCGTATATACGTGTGTATGTATATAGGCAATATCCTATTTTGGCGTCCCAAATTATTGAGCCAACTAAAAATAAATGAATAGCGTCCCAAATTACTTAACAGCATTAGCTTTGTTTTGCTGAATCATTTTTGTTGATTTCTATGAGAAAACATGGCTGGAATGCCCGGTTAGATCAACTGAATGCCTGGTTAGGTCAACTGTACGCCCTTGATGATTGGTTAGGTTGTCATGATATTTTTGTTTAAACTAACGAAAATATCACGACTTAACCTAACCAATCGTCAAGGGCACACAGTTAACCTAACCTGGCAGTCAATAATTTTCACGTAGGTTTAGATTAATTTTAAGCAACTTTTACCAAAAATGTGAGCATTTATTTTTAATACATAGACAAGTGTATCACACAGGATACTGCATTATCGTACATGTCAGGAAGCGACTAAATATACACATTCGCCAAGTCCTTGTATTTGGGACGCTATTTGTTTTTTTTGTAATTGTTAAATAATTTGGGACGCCAAAATAGGAATATATATATATATATATAACGTAAAGAACGACGCTTGTATAGAAGAACACCCGCGCAAGATGAGGAGGGAGAACGAACAAATGAAAAAATGAGGTAACCACCCGGGAATCGAACCCGGGATCTTCCGATTGCCGGTCAGATATGATAACCACTACACCATGGGCCTCACTCGATCAGAAGTCGTAATTCTCCTACATACGCGCAGAAACCAATGCCCCGAGGGGGGCACCTCCCGCATGCAGCACATATATACATTTCAACTGCAAAGAATTACGACTTCTGATCGAGTGAGGCCCATGGTGTAGTGGTTATTATATCTGACCGGCAATCGCAAGATCCCGGGTTCGATTCCTGGGTGGTTACCTCATTTTTTCATTTGTTCGTTCTCCCTCCTCATCTTGCGCGGAATGTTCTTCTATACAAGCGTCGTTCTTTACGTTAATTATACTGTGTTGTTTGCAGTTGAAATGTATATATGTGCGGCATGCGAAAGGTGCCCCTTCGGGGCATTGGTTTCTGCGCGTATGTAGGAGAATTACGACTTCTGATCGAGTGAGGCCCATGGTGTAGTGGTTATGATATCTGACCGGCAATCGGAAGATCCCGGGTTTGATTCCCGGGTGGTTACCTCATTTTTTCATTTGTTCTTTCTCCCTCCTCATCTTGCGCGGAATGTTCTTCTATACAAGCGTCGTTCTTTACGTTAATTATACTGTATGTTGTTTGCAGTTGAAATATATATATATATATATATATATGGTAAAAATTCGTTTTATCGCCCATTCGAGTATGTGTTTGAAAATATGTTTTTCTGGTGTTATTCGATGCATACTATTCGAATCTAACCTCCAGTTTCCAGGGAAATGAATAGTTTAACCTAACCTAACCTAACATGAATATGTTATTACATTATCATTTGTATAATTTAGGTCTCGGGGGTACGGGGGCGGAGTCCCCGTAAAGATCACGCATGACAAATTGATCGATATTGATCGGCATTTTAGCGTCGGAAATTCAAAAATAACAAATATAAAACCCTATACTGATCAATTTGTGATGCGTGATCTTTACGGGGGCTCCGCCACCGTACACCCGAGACCTAAATTATACAAATGATAATGTAATAACATATTCATGTTAGGATAGGTTAAGTTAGGTACTTTTAGGTTAGTTAGGTTAGGTTAGGTTAAACTATTCATTTACCGGGAAACTGGAGGTTAGATTCGAATAGTATGCATCGAATAACACCAGAAAAACATATTTTCAAACACATACTCAACACATACTCGAATGGGCATTAAAACGAATTTTTACCATATATATATATATATATATATATATATATATATATATATATATATATATCCTATTTTGGCGTCCCAAATTTATAAATCTAATAATAAAAAGCATGATAGGATTGGCCCAGTAGAACATGATGATATGATGTTTGAAAAAGATCAGAATATTGTTGGTATTTTTAATTATTATTTTAGCTCTGTTTTTAATGAAAAGAATTTAAATAGCTTTGATTTTAATTCTTTAGATTTTGTAAATTTGAGCATTCTTGATCATATTCATAGAAGGAAGGATGATATTAGGCAAGTGATTCATAAAATGAAGTCAAATAAAGCTGCTGGACCTGATAATATACTGTATATATTAGGATTCTCAAAGAAGGGGAGGAAAGCTTATCTGAGGCATTAACTATTTTGTTTGCTAGGTCTGTTAATTATGCAGAGGTACTAGATGAATGGGAAAAAAGCAAATGTAGTACCCACTTACAAAAGGGGTAATAAGAAGGAAGTAGGAGATTATAGGCCTGTTAATTTAACATCACTGGTAGGAAAGATACTAGAAAGAATTCTAAAGAATAATATACAAGATCATTTGGAAAATTTTAATCTTATTTCAAGTTTATAACATGGATTTAGATCAGGAAGGTCTTGTTTGTCTAATCTTTTAGACTTTTCAGAGTTTGTAACTGATCAGGTAAATAATGGAAATGATGTAGATTGTGAAAAAACTTTATAGGGCTATGGGTTGATTGCCTGATACTCTCATCCGTTGGAAATTTCCAACAGATTATAGTGGAGAGTTAACGACAAAAGCCCTACGTTTTTTTCGTTCGAGAGTTATGTATGTGTAGGTCTTCAAAGGACCTCTTTATGTTTAATTGCCTTCGGTATTTGCACTGCCTAATGGTAAAGAAAGCAATTGCCTTACCTTATTATTTCGTTGGGCCTCACTTCTGTTTCGATGTAGGGCGCGACGATGTTTTTCGATGTAGGGCCGCGGTACGATGGAGTTACACAACGAGTTGCTTTGATGTAACTAATATAGGCAGTCACTGTATTTAAATACCTGAAGGAATAGGCCTATCCTTTTCATAGTTATTAGGTTTTATATTAAATAAGCAGCTCAGAGTGCCGCCAGTATAATATAATATATATCTTCGTATTTTTATTATTTGCTGATTTTGCAAAGTTCGTTGACTCTTCTATCGAAGTAATTTTCACGAGTCAGCAATGGAAAATGTTGAACACGAAATAATAAATTTGATTTTCTTGTTGTCAAGCAGGCCCGATGCCTACATACGAGTTCTATGTATGTACGGCAATTATTTGCATTCCCAATAAGCTATGTCGCCAATCCCGAGGCAATTTTGAAGTTATTTAATTCAATAAATTAATAATTTGTATTTAATTATGAAATAAAGGTATCACATACGATACCATATTGTAAACATGTATAGTTTTTCCATATAGATGTTATTTATTTGGATTTTAGTAAGGCATTTGACAAGGTTCCACATTGGAGATTTCTATATAAATTAAAAGCTCATAGGATAGTGGGGTCAGTTATACTGTAATTTGGGTAGAAAAATGGTTAGAAGACAGAGAACAGAGAGTAATTCAAAATGGCTATGAATCTGGGTGGCAGAAAGTGAAAAGTGGGGTACCACAGGGATCAGTTTTAGGTTTATTACTCTTTATTTTATACCTAAATGATCCTGTCCATAATAGCATCCTTTTTGTGAAGGGTGAAAAAGGATGCTATTATGGACAGTTGATTCCGACGCTCCTCATTGTTGAGAATCAGCTAGAGACGCTTGAAAAGCTGTTCAAATACTGCAACTGGGTAAAACTTTATAAGACACCCGCATTGCCATGAAACATGCTACAGTAACGAAACATATATCAATCGATAGAGCAGAAAAAATGGTGCAAGCAACTATGTATCATTTTGAAAATATTAGAAAATAACAAAAGGTATGACACTATGAAGATGTTACTGGGCCTATCATAGTGAGGTGATGTGTATGTATATATATATGTATATAGTCTAAAAGTCACTAAAGGGGAAATATCACTAAATCTAAGCTGAATGGCAAGAGCAAGGCATAAACGAACCAACGCGGCTGTTCGTATTGTTTTGGGCTGGCCTAGACATGTTTTTTCCTATCTGGCCTAATCTTTGGTGCTGAGTATAATTAGGTGGTGTTTCTAAGGTGACAAATGGGGTAGAAAGTTGTCCGTACTTAAGTATAGTTAGGGGTAATGTCTATAGCTTCTAAGTTGGTAATGTAAGAGAGAGTTAGGTAGGCCGTTTGTGGGACACAGAAATCTAATGGTAGGCTTTCAAAGGAATATCTAATTCAACGCACCGGTAAGTGCTTTTGATTGTTTGCTAGAACCTAAGTAACCTAACTTGGGTGTCTACCCCACGCTATCACATTTGGCGACGAGGATGGGATTCAATTAAGCTCATGGGATTCGATTAAGCTCATGGGGTTCGATTAAGCTCATTTGATTGAATTTGGCTCATTTGATTAAATTTTGTTCATTGGGTTAAAATTTGGCTCATTGGTTTAATTTGGCTTATTGGGTTTAAGTGGTTGTTTGGAAAATTGGATGTAGCCTAGTGGGTCGTCCGATTTGGTTTGTTTGTGTGGGTAAGCTACCGTACTATAGCGTAGGTCCCGCCGGTCTAACTCTAAAACTAATTCCTACTCAGCCCTAACTCTAAAACTAATTCCTACTCAGCCCTAACTCTAAAACTAATTCCTACTCAGCCCTAACTCTAAAACTAATTCCTACTCAGCCCTAACTCTAATACAATTCACTATTCAGCCCTAACTGGGGAGTAACTAGATCAAATTTAAACCTAATCTAACCTACTTCACGTGATTTGGCCTAATTCGGTTTTGCTCTAGCATGTCGGTGATTGGCCATATAAGCCCCTACGAAGACTCTGGGGAGGACTTCGAAGCTTATGCCACTAGGGTGAGGTTGTTTTCGAGGCAAATTCCATTCCTGATGCTAAGAAAGTACCTACCTTTTTAACTATAATAGGCCCTAAAACGTTTGGTTTAGTTATGGACCTAGTTTCTCCTAAAGCACCGGAAACCTGCACCTATAATGAATTGGTACAGGCCCTAACCGATCACTACAAACCCCGAGTAGTTCTCATCTATGAACGTTTCAAATTTTATTCAAGGCATCAGACGGGAAATGAAAGCATTGCAGAGTTTGTTGCAGGAATAAAAAGCCAAGCCGTACGTGTAAATTTGGGGACAAATTAGATGAAATGCTAAGAGATAGGTTTGTAATGGGTCTCAAAGAGGAATCTACCCAGAGAGCCCTATTAGCCATACAGGACCTAACTTTTAGTCAGGCTGTAGAAATAGCTACGGCTAGAGAAGCAGCTGCTAAAGATGTTAGAGCTTTTGGAAATCACAGTAGTAAAGCCCAACACGTAAATAGCTTTAAATCTTCTAGGCCTGGCAGACCTAATGAGCCTACTAGACAGGCAAATAAAAGGTATGAGGCGAATACGACTAAGCCTACTAATTCTACTAAGCCTTCCAAGCCATGTACAGGGTGTGGATAGGGTGGCCAGACGTCCTGCTTTTGAGCACTCTGTCCTCCGTCCTGCGCCACCTCAAGCAGGACGTTAATTTGTCCTTCTTTTTGGGGCCTGTCTAAAAAGAATTATATAAATTATCTTACGTATACTAAAACTCTTGGAGATGGCAAGTAAAGGGGCGAAATACAAAAAATAGACAGCAATTATGGATGTCTATGGTAAGTAGGCTACTTCCTTTAGTTTGTGAAGTAAGTTAATTTGGTTAGCATACAGTATGTTGTTCCAGCAGGAGTAAAAATGAATATTCATTTCTTTCAGCTCTTTATTTATACTGTATGAATGCATGTATCATGTATGTAACATATACAGTGCGTTTCAAAAAATTGAAATTTTAGAAAAACCACAAAATAGCCTTCATTACATTATAGTGATATTTGACAAATCAACACTTCTAAGTATATTTTGTATATTTTATACAACTTTTTATATTTCAACTCATCATTAAACATGTTTAATTTAGGTTAAAAATAAGTGTCGCAAAAATTTAAAAAATGTCCTTCTTTTTGGAAATTTGGAAATGGCCACCCTAGGTGTGGAAAACACCATTGGAAGAAGGATTGCCCTTTTAAAGAAGCAGTTTGCCGAAACTGTAGTAAAATAGGCCACATAGCTAAAGTGTGTTTTTCAAAGAAAACGAAGGGTGAAAATTCTAATTTTAACATTTCTAGTGTAAATCCTCAAAAGGGAAATACTTCGAACATTGGAGTGAAGTACCTATTTTATGAGCAGCAAAGTGGGAAAAATACAGGCCCATATATTGTAGAGGTAGGCCTAAATGGAATTACAGTTCCTCTAGAATTGGATACGGGTGCTGCCCGGACGGTCATGTCCAAGGCAGTTTTTGATAAGATTTTCAAAAACACACCTAAACTACATGCATCTAAAACGATTTTGAAGAAGTATGGGGACATACAAATACCTATTTGTGGAGAAGCATACGTCACAGTTACACTCAACCAGAAAACTTTGTCTCATCCCTTAACCCTTTTAGTGGTGGATGAGCAAGGGCCTACTCTATTAGGCCGTGATTGGATTGATGCTTTGAAAATGCCGATTGACAAAATCTTGCCAAGGGGTCAGGCAGATGTGCATACACTCTCATATCCATCTGACATAGACTCATTGTTAAGGGAGTTTTCTTCTGTTTTTGGGCCTGAAGTAGGCAACCTAAAAGGCCATCAGGTCTGCATAGAAGTAGATCCTAATGTAACTCCGAAATTTTGTAAGGCTCGTTCAATTGCGCATGCACTGCGGGAGAAGGTAGATTTAGAAATTGACAGGCTGCTAAAAGATAAAATTATTGAACCAGTCACACACGCTAAGTGGGCTGCCCCAGTAGTTCCTGTACTAAAACCGGACAAGTCCGTGCGGTTATGAGGGGATTACCGTTTAACAGCAAATAGAGCCGTCCTTCTAGATTGCTATCCTATACCCAAGCCTGATGAATTATTTAGCTCTCTTGCTGGGGGTAAATATTTCACAAAACTCGATATGTCCCAAGCCTATGCTCAACTAAGTTTAGATGAAAACTCTAAAGAATTAACTGTCATAAATACGCACCGAGGCCTATATAAGTACAATAGGCTATGCTATGGAATAGCATCGGCTCCGGGTATTTTTCAGAGGACAATGGACCAAGTTCTAGGTCACATTCCAGGGGTACTTTGCTTTCTAGATGATGTCCTCATTTCAGGTTCGTCTAAAAAAGAACACCTAACTAGATTAACCACGGTTCTGAAAAGACTCCGGGATGCCGGACTTAAGCTAAAGAGAGGAAAGTGTTCATGGGTTACTAACGAGGTTTCATATTTAGGGTTCCGCATAGATGCCTCAGGCATTCATCCAACGATGGATAAATTAGAAGCAATAAAAAATGCACCACCTCCACAAAACATCACACAGTTACAAGCTTATTTAGGTCTCCTAAACTTTTATAGGAAATTTTTGCCTAATGCATCGACTTTCCTTGAACCCCTAAATAAGCTATTACGATCTGGGGAACAGTGGAGATGGGAGAAAACTCAAAAGGAAGCATTTGAGGCTTCCAAGGACGTACTACTAAAGCCCACTCTCCTAGTGCATTATGATCCTAAACTTCCTCTCGTAGTTTCAGCAGACAGCAGTTCTTATGGAATTGGGGCAGTGTTATCTCACCACATTGATGGTGTAGATAGGCCTATCTGTTTTGCTTCTAGAACACTAACTGAGACTGAAAGACGATATGCACAAGTGGAAAGTGAAGCATTAGCCTTAGTATTTGCAGTAAAGAAATTTCATTTCTATCTATGGAGTCATGAATTTAAACTAATTACTGACCATAAGCCTCTTTTAGGTTGATTTTCACCTAATAAAAATATTCCAGTTATGGCCTCAGGTAGGATTCAACGATGGGCACTGATTCTACAAGCCTATAAATTTGACTTAGTACATCGGTCAGGTAAACTTCTAGGTACGGCTGATGCGCTAAGTAGGTTGCCCTTAGAAAATCCAAATGATTGTGTACCTATACCTACAGAATGGGTTCACTTGGTGGAGTTTTTGGAATCCACTCCAGTATCTGCGGTACAAATAGAGCAGTGGACAAAATCAGACCCTATTCTGTCTAGGGTCATCCATTTCTGCTCAGTTGGTTGGCCTACTAAGGTTGAGAGTGAATTACAGCCTTTTTATCAACGTCAGTCTGGCCTCTCCACTCAAAATGGCTGTCTCTTATGGGGCCACAGAGTGATTATTCCAAATAAAGGCAGGTCGAATTTAGTGAAGGAACTTCACGCTGAACACATGGGCGCAACAAAAATGAAAGAGCTGGCGAGAGCTTATTTCTGGTGGCCTGGTTTAGATGGAGAACTCGAATCATTGGTTCGTTCCTGTCAAAGCTGCCTAGAGAACAGAGATCTCCCAAGGAAAAGTCCACTTCATCCTTGGGAATGGCCTACTATACCGTGGCATAGGATCCATGTTGACTATGCAGGTCCTATAAATAATACTTATTTCCTAGTCATTGTGGACGCCTACTCTAAGTGGGTGGAAATTCTTCCAACCACTTCCACGACTTCGGGTGTTACTATTCGCTTACTCCGTTCAGTTTTCGCTCGATGGGGTTTACCCGTAGTCCTGGTTTCCGACAATGGTACTTGTTTTACCAGTGAGGAATTTCGTTCCTTCGTCCACCTAAATGGCATTAGACATGTCCGGTCTAGTGTTTTCCACCCGTCTACTAACGGTCTCGCGGAAAACATGGTCCGTACTTTCAAGTCGGCCTTGCGTCATTCTCGTGGGGAGGAAATGCAAGTGGTGTTGGATAAATTTTTGTTTAAATATCGAATAACACCTCACACCACGACGGGGGTGTCTCCCTCTAAACTTATGATTGGCCGGGGAATTCGTTCAGTTTTCGATTTGTTACGTCCAAACGAAACGTTACAACGAGTTTTACGCCATCAGGAAAAACAGAAGATGTACCATGACACTAAAAGAGGGAGAGTTATAGAGGCGCAACCTAATGATCCAGTTATGATTCGCAACTATGGGGCTGGACCAAAATGGGTTCCTGCAACTGTGCAGGAGAGAACGGGCCCTGTTTCCTTCAAGTGCCAACTAGAAGATGGTCGTTCTATTAAACGCCATCAGGACCAAATATGGGAACGTGAATTGCAGAAGGACCAGAGTCTTCCGGAAGAGAGAACTGACCCTCCGGAAAATGGTTCAACTTGCCCGCCTATACAGGTTGCACCAAATCCTACTACATCAACCCCGCTCCGCAGGTCGTCTAGGGTCCCTCATCCCCCTGACAGACTAAACTTGTAGGGGAGGAGTGAGGTGATGTGTATGTATATATATGTATATAGTCTAAAAGTCACTAAAGGGGAAATATCACTAAATCTAAGCTGAATGGCAAGAGCAAGGCATAAACGAACCAACGCGGCTGTTCGTATTGTTTTGGGCTGGCCTAGACATGTTTTTTCCTATCTGACCTAATCTTTGGTGCTGAGTATAATTAGGTGGTGTTTCTAAGGTGACAAATGGGGTAGAAAGTTGTCCGTACTTAAGTATAGTTAGGGGTAATATCTATAGCTTCTAAGTTGGTAATGTAAGAGAGAGTTAGGTAGGCCGTTTGTGGGACACAGAAATCTAATGGTAGGCTTTCAAAGGAATATCTACTTCAACGCACCGGTAAGTGCTTTTGATTGTTTGCTAGAACCTAAGTAACCTAACTGGGGTGTCTGCCCCACGCTATCACACATAGCTTACACCATTTGGATCTTTTCCGTTTCATGTACTGTTTCCGATTTTGTTGAAAATAAGATATTTAATGTAGGTTAACTGAATGCCCGGTTAGGTCAACTGTATGCCCTTGATGATTGGTTAGGTTAAGTCGTGATATTTTCGTTAGTTTTAACGAAAATATTAAAACTTAACCTAGTTTTAGCAAAACTATCACAACTTAACCTAACTAATCGTCAAGGGCGTACAGTTGACCTAACCGGGCATTCAGTTAACCTACATTAAATATCTTATTTTCAACAAAATCGGAAACAGTATATGAAACGGAAAAGATCCAAATGGTGTAAGCTATGATAGGCCTAGTAACACCTTCATAGTGGCATAACTTTATTTTCTAATATTTTCAAAATGATACATAGCTGCTTACACCATTTTTTCTGCTCTATCGGTTGATATGTTTCGTTACTGTAGCATGTTTCATGGCAATGCGGGTGTCTTGTAAAGTTTTACCTGCAAGGGTAACTCGGGGTTTCAAGACTAGATTTTCTCACTACTTTTGAGGTGACGTGTGTGTGTGTGTGTATATATTATATATAATATAATATATATATATATATATATATATATTAGTGATGTAGGTCACATCCGCATCCGCATAACATCCGCACATTTTCTCGCATCCGCACTTTGGACTGCGGATGTCGTGCGGATGTGGACCGTTGAGATAAAACGTCATTAATAAGCGGAAATTATCAAATTCTACTATATTAATAGAACTAGTTCATTGTGCGCAAAAGTGATGCAAGCGACAAGACGAGAGGCTGTTCTTGTATGAAGTTACTCTCTTGCAACCTACTTAGATCCACGTTACAAAGCTAGGTTATTTTCACCTACTGTAGTACTGGGTGATCAAAAAGTAACGCAACCCATGGGAAAACGATTTATTTCAGAGCAAGTGCTGGAAGTGGGCACCGTTCTGTGCTTCACATAAGTGGATACGGCGATTCATGTTCTTAAAGACCCTTAAAGATCCAAGGTGTATTTCATCTTTTTCATATATTCACCACCTGCAACAGAAGGAAAAAATCAATTATGTGCGTTTCTCCATGGGTTGCGTTACTTTTTGATCACCCTGTACATTAGAACGAGTTAAATCATCACTTGGCAAAGCAGTTGAAGAGCTTCAATCTCTTGAATCTGTCGCTTCGCCACCCACCAAAAGAATAAAAGTTTCAGTGACAGAACCAACACCTTCAACAAGCAAATCTATCAGAATCTGTCTCTCAGTTTCTTGAGTCAAGCAGCAATGACGAGACCTACGCGATGTCAAAAGATGTAGTAAAAATGATCGGGAGCTATCACCAAGAAAAACGCCTGGCTGCATGTGACAATCCTATTAGTTGGTGGAAAAATACGCAGAATATCTATCCATACTTGAGTAAACTTGCAAGGAAACATTTAGCCTGTCCTCCAACAAACGTACCAAGCGAGAGATTATTTAGCAGTGCTGGATTAATATATGATGAAAAGAGAAACAGACTGGCAGCAGAAAAGGCAGAAAAATTAATGTTCCTTAAGCATAACCTTCCTATAATTAAGTTTGAACATTAAACGATGAACATCTTAGTTTACTTTATTTTAATTACTCATTTATAAATATGCCTAATAAAACTTTAAACTTAATATAAATAGTTATCAAGCTAATTAAAGATCTCTTTCTATAAGGGTGGAGGTTGGGGAAAGAGGTCGGTGGGGTGCATTTGAGTTGGGTTCACGTCCCGCATCCTGGTAATACAATTATGGTTTCTAATTGTGGCTGAAACTCAACAAAATATAACGAATTTATTTGCAGACGAATTCACTGATTGATTTCTATATTAGTTAGATGCTTGATATTATTTATATGTTCAGAGAAAAGTACAGCAATTATTGTACAATTAATCAATTATACTACATTATAGCTACAGCTCTCTCTATATAATAACTTATTATATATGTTAAACACAACAAATCTCGAATATATCCTAAAAAATAACGAAAATGTAGACATCCGCATCCGCATCCGCGGATGTTGAAATCAAACATCCTCATCCGCATCCGCATCCGCGGATGTGAAAAAAAATGACATCCGCTACATCACTAATATATATATATATATATATATATATACACAGGGTGTCCCAGGAGGAAATGTCAAGAAAGTATTATATCGACATGTGCCTGATTCCCAACCGTTACCTTGATACAGGCCTCTACATTTGGGTAACTAAAACATAATAAAAAGCCGATCTTAGATAATATTCAATGACATTTAATGATATATTGGCAACTGTGCAAATCCTCACATTATTTATTTACATTATTTTTTTGTCTGGGGGTTCTTGAAGAGTAACGTTTATCAGCGGGGTAAGCCCGAAACTAGGGAGCAGTTGGTTGCACGTATACAGGATGCGTTCATAAACTCAGAAATGAACTTCCGCGTTTTCCTTGGTAAGACTCGATGGATCGGAGGCTCGCCGCGTGCATTGAAGAAGGAGGGGGTCACTTTGAAACCATTCTGCAATAAGTGCAATAGTGTATTGTATGTTTGTACTTTTTGTAAACCACAAGTGTCATTAAATAGTATCTAAGATCGCCTTTTTATTATGTTTTAATTACCCAAATGTAGAGGCCTGTATCTCGGTAACGGTTGGGAATCAGACCCATATCGATATAGTACTTTCTACTTAGAAATACCCAAAGAGTGAAATGGTGCATTCTTGACATTTCCTCCTGGGACACCCTGTATATAGTCTAAAGTCACTAAAGGGAAAAGTCACTAAAAGAAAGCTGAATGACAACACAAAGGGATAAACGGCGCAACGCGGCCTGTTCGTTTGTTTTGGCTGGACTAGCAGCATGGTTATTCATATCTGACTAAATCATTGGCGCTAAGTTTAATTTGGTGATGTTGCTAAAGTGTTAGAATGTAAGCAGAAAGTTGTCAAATAGTATATAAGGGTAGAAGTAATGTCTATAGCTTATAAATTAGTAAAGTGAGAGAGTTAGGTAGGCGGTTTGTAGGACGCTGGAAATCTATGCTAGGCCCTAAAGAAGATCTAAATCAAAGCACCGGTAAGTGCCTTTGTTGTTGTTTACAAACCTAATAACTTGGCGGGGTCACTAACCCCACGCTATTACAATTTTAATCTTGAACCCACAGTTAATGATGCAGTTGTCGCAGCAGTCTCTTATCCCTTCTTCAAGCTCAGATGGGTAGGTTTGAAAAAGAGTTGGGATTACCAGACCACGAGAGAAACTTCTCGTGATAAGCTCATCAATGTGATCAAAGATATGACCGACGATGTGAAAGGGGGCTCAGCTCCTTGGAAAATGATGAGTATTTTCACTTTCATAAGACACTATCACCACAATCTGGAAAGGAAACTCCAGACATGGCCGTCATCAGTTATCTGAACGACGCAGATACCAACTTGTCCTGCCTGTTCAACCAAAAGCCATTCAGAAAGCCTTCATCAAGTACAACACTACGCTGCCTTCACCAGCTCCAGTCGAGCGTCTCTTTTCTTTTGCTGGAATGATTCATCCACCCAGGAGAGGGAAGCTATCCGACAGACTTTTATGAGAGCTTGACACTGATGAAGGCGAATATGTAGTGGAATGAAAGTGTTTAGAGGCTTAGGTCTGAGGTGGATGGATTTTTTTATTCTATTATTAGGAGTATTTTAGTCTCATGTTTTTTGTAAATCGAGAATTTAATTATTTTTCCTGTAACTGTTCTAAACTGTACTGTGTTATGTTTATTATGAATTATGTAGTCCCTTCTTTCTTGTTATAATGTTATAATGTTTCAGACCAACAAAGACCCTAGGATCCACTCATGGCTGGTCTACCTAACTGTGTTCGTAAGCGTGTATTGTGTATGTCCTCCGTGGTGGCGGAGGGGACCTACAATTTGACGTGGGTTCCGAATCACAAGAACATAAGAAATTTATGTAAAAACTGCCAGTAAATTGGCAACGACCAATTTTTACGAAACTAAATAATTATCATTTTAAAACTAATTAATTATCGATTTAAAACTAAAGATAGAATCTCTGGATCCAGAGGATCAAGTCATAATAGACTACTATCCACAAATATGTTACACTCTATATCTATTTATAAAGGACATGCAAATATATCAGATCCAAATAATCCAGTCAATTTCATTACGGTATCCATCAAGTCACGGTCCATATCGATTGCGGACCAAGTCAAAATCTACAACCATATACATTACAATATATACACTTACGAGGAAAAGTGTAGTTGTGGCTGTAAAGACTGTACAGTAATGTAGAAATGTGTGTGCACCCATTTTGGGTCTCCCTCTCTTTGGATTGCCTTTGTTGCGGATACAAAGCCTGAAACTACTATAACAATAATGAACGGTGAAAATGGAATGTCTTTAGGATGTGTATTATCCATATAGACAAATGAGCGGTTTAAGGGTGGTAGAAAAATACACAGATAAGAGATGGAGTTATATTCCGTTACGTTTCGGCACAAAGCCTTGCTCATTCTCTGTGAACAAGGCTTTGTGCCGAAACGTAACGGAATATAACTCCATCTCTTATCTGTGTATTTTTCTACCACCCTTAAATCGCTTATTTAGGATGTATTTAGATTGTATTTAAATACATTTTGAAGGAGTGAATTTAGTATTTAAATACATTTTAAAGTATTTATGCCCATCTATGTATGTGTATGTATATATATATATATATATATATATATATATATACATACTATACATAAGCAGCTAATATTAAGTATTGTCGTAGCTAATCCCTCATATTTAACATTCGGATATATTTGATAAAATATTGTAATGTTTGAATTGTCACTAAAATAATTTTTTCCTTTCTGCAGATCCACTAACCTTCGGGTTACGTTTTGTATTGCAAAATAAAGATCTAACCACAAGAATCTGTTTGATTTAAACAAAATGGCTAAAATTTCAGTTAAAGACCGCCATAGAATTGTGTTTTTGTATAAAGAAGGAAAAACATTGAGTGAAGTAGATCGCATCACTTGATTTTTAAAGTGTGGTATCTGAAGTATTATCAGCAGGTACAAAGAAACTTCTGTAAATGACAAACCCAGGACTGGAAGACCCAAAAGGCTGTCTAACAAGGATGAGCAATACCTAAAGATATTATATAGTGCGTTCGAAAAGTCTCTCCGCAGTCAATGTGCTATAGCCAGTATATGCGCGCTAAGGCGGTTTCAGCCGGTTTAAACTCGATCGTGTCAGTACTGTGACAGAGTTGGGATCGTGGCAATAGTGTGTGTGTGTGTCGATAGCTTGGTAAAAAATTCATGAAACACCATTGTACGACCAGAAAATCGGCGTTTGTGTTGCAATATCAAGAAAGCGAATTGTCGGTCCCATTTTCTTTGAGAACACGATAAATGGTGAACGATACTGTTCAGAAATTCTGTATCCATTTATTGGACAGCTAAACGAAATGGAAATACTGAATGCATACTTCCAGCAAGATGGTGCCACGGCACACACTGTTCACCTTTCGATGGAGCTACTGCATGATGTGTTTGGGGATCGCATAATTTCAAGGGGGCTTTGGCCTCTACGGTCCCCAGACCTTACGCCGCCCGACTATTTCTTGTCGGGAGCAGCAAAAGTGTTATTTATAAAGACCGCCCGAAAAGAATTCAGAACTTAAAAACCGCAATATCCACTTACATTGCTTCAATATCAACCAACACTTTAAAAAAAGTGTTTGACAAGTGTAGACGAGTTGTTCTGTGTCTGCAAAATGGTGGAAAACACTTTCAACACATGGTGTAAAATCAAAAGGTTATGTAATCAAATCACTAAATCATGGTTCAATGAAAACATTGTAGTTTTTCAATTTCCTATGCGTTTAACATAGCACTGCGGAGACACTTTTCGAACGCACTGTATTTAGAGAATAGAAAGAAGAGAGTTGAATTTGCAACGGAAATGGTAGAAGGCTTGGGTGTCGTTGTCTATCCATTAACAACATGAAGGTCAGTTTTGAAATCAATGTTGCAGAAAGAAAACCTCTATGGGGCCGTTCAAAAATTACGTAACGCTATTTTTGTTAAAACTTGCCCCCCCCCATCTCCCCTGTAACGTTCCGTAACGCTAGACCAAACACCTCCAAAAGATGTTATGCAACACTTTTTTTTATTAACTCATTTTCTGGTAAAAATTTACATTGACTCGGTATTTGGAACACATTTAAAAAATTGATGATGCTGTTGTAACAACTTTTACTATGCGCCTCGGTGGTGTAGTGGTTAGCGTTGCTGACTACGAATGCATCGGCCCTGGGATCGAGATCCTGTGACGGCAGGAGGCGCGCAGCAAAACCTAGTTGTTCATCCTTCCACACAAAAAAAATGTTTGGGAGATAAATGGATACCCTAGGTAGCCTAGTGGTTGAGACGCTAGGCTGCCGGTGGGGCGTGGTTCAGATTCTACGTTAAACTGTAGGTGTAAGGTAGAGTGAAAAGTTGACATTCGTCAGAATGAACAATTCGGGCGGAAGCTAACCAAAGGTATATGTTACCGTCAACAGGCTACTATACATGCTTTAGACCGTGGTTGTCTTAGCGCTAAAAGTTAAAATTAAACTTGGTTATGTAAATTTTTATTTTATTTTAAATGTGAAAAAGAATTTTAAAAAATTATACCAAAATTCACGTTTTTTTTATTGAGAGGAAAGTGTGCCCAAACTTGCTTTAACCCCCGAGTCCCGTAGAAGTTAATCCGTCACTGGGGTCAAAGTATTGACGCGAACTCCGTACGTAGTCCATCACCACTGAAAGCAACAGTGCTCCGTGTTACTCAATTCAGAGAATATTCCATTCCTTGTCCATTTTTGCGCAATTTCCGTCAGTTTGTATTGCGGATAGCATGATTTTTCAGGAGCAGATGTACGTGAGTTTGTGGTTCCTCTCCAAGGAAGTACAAATTTACCCGCATCAATTAGTTACACTCGTACTACCCCAGGCTTGCTCTACACATACCGGACCAAAGCTCGCAAGCATCTAGAATCGCAAACCTTCCGTATACAGCCTTGTATTTTTAATTATTGTTATTTTGTTTACTTTATCTTTAGTACATTTACTACGTTTTTTATTTTAGTCTGAGTGGATCGCAGCATTGCGGGCCATCGGGAACAGTGTTTGTTCTCTTCGCGAATGGAAGCGCGAGTCTCCGTTCCTCGCTTGCTCATTCGGCCGCCCTATGCTCATATATATATATATATATATATATATATATATATATATATATATATATTTTGTAGTACACATTACATTACAGTACATTTGAAAAACATGAAACCTCTAGGGCCTATCGAAGTTATCCAAGTCAGATAAATGCTCTAAAATTTTTGCAAAATATCAATTTCAAGTCGACTGATTACCCTTAAAATATTTACAAAGCTACTGAAGTAGCCTACAATACTTTAATTAAAATATACATTATTTACACAATTTACAAACTATCTCTTTCATTCATGAAAATGTCGATTCTTTCTTAAACGAACAAAGGAACTACTATTTACCACATCATTTCGTTTGGAAAACTTGAAGCCACTGGGGCCTATCGGGGTTAATGGCAAGTCATTCCATAAGTCTACCATTCTATGACTAAAAAAAGTATTTTCATAGATCCAGTCTACAAATCTGCTTTCTAATTTTCTTATGCCTACAGACATATACTGTATATGATAGACCTGCTATTTATCATATTTCAGATCTGTGTTTTAGACTTCACCCAAAGCTTTATAATAATATAATAATAATAATAATAATAATAATAATTATTTAATTGTAAACTGTGATTTAATAAATGTTTATGATAAAAACTGGCGAAATGTTATATGAAATTTTATGAAATTTCTGTATTACTCATAGAGATCAAATATACTGTATAAAGTATCTAACGGTCTACCTAATAGTATTTGGTAAATGCCAACAGAAATTTCAGACCATCTTTTTTATGTATTTAGAGAGATATGAAACCATTTTCCCAAAGTTGATGTATTAATATCCGCGCAATACATTCAAAATGCTCACATTTATACTAAAAAAACAATTGCAATTTGATTTTGCATGAAAATATCTAAAAATTGTCTGGTTCGACCATTTTTTTGCTCGATTTTCGGAATGTGGCAACAAAATCTGTCCAACAAACAGGTGTTTAAATTAACCCATTAAATCTTAAGTGATATCCCCCTAATTCCATATATAGGTTTGTGATGTAAACTACGAGTATATAGTCCCTCATATGTCTTAAACTGAATATACAAGTTCTTGTGTGATTTATTTGTTTATTTAATACATTAAGTGCTTATACTTACAGAAAGATATTTAAAGTAATTTTATAGTGGTAAATAGGCCTAAATATTAGTAACTATTTTACTTTTGCTTATTCATTATGTTTTTCTATCTTTAGATAATCTAGTTTTGGTTAGATTAAGTTAGGTTAGGTCAGATGTTTAAAGTTAATATTACTTACACTAAATACTGATAAATTCAATTAAATTTTGCAGCACAAATTCAGCGGCGTCATGACAACAAAACGTAAGGACACGTGATATAATACAGTCAACCACTGGTTGCTCGCGTATATTTGGATTATGAAAAGGAAAAGGTTTATTGGCAGACTATAGTCCATATCGTTAGCGTCAAAACAAAATTTCCTAAGTCACTTTTTGACTTTTTTAAATTTTTGTTGCTAATGCCATGTAAAAAAAATTGCACATCTTTTGGTACAAATTTCGTCCTTGTAGAATGAGCTATAAGGCCAATAAGGGTGATATGACTTGGTAAAATATAAATTTTTGCAAATAAATAATTTAATTTAGAACCCTTTTTTTCGTTTTTCTCAAAACCACAAAAAATTACTTGGGAAAATATGTTATGACTGACGATATGACAAATATTATTAATACAATGACAGTTGACATACTAAGGATAAAAATATACACAATTGATTAGAAATAATACTGTAATGTCGAAGTTAAGTGGAGCTACAGACAGACGTTTTCGTACCAAGAATTCCATAGCTTAGGCCTTAGAGGATAAATGGCAGGACTCATGGATAGCTTGGATAATCAGGTTGGTTGATTTTTTAATTCTTTGCATTATACTGTATTGAGCACATCTTGTTACCTCCGGGAAGCTCGGGACATTGCGGGTAGCAAACATTTGCGAAGCTGAGCATCTCGGGGGTAATTTATGTAAGAGTCTAAAAGACCTGTTGTACAGCAAATTTAGGGTTCTGCCAGAACCTTTTTTATAATTCACCCACAGTTGCTGTCCGTATATATTACCGCAGAAAGAACGAAAGAGAGTGTCTTTAGCTTCACTTGTACAAAATCGAAAGTTCCTTATGGTTATATTCACTTTAGCACAAAGGCTTTGAGATTGTGTTCTTATATCCGAGTCATCACTCAAGGAGCTGGTAATAGTTTGACCCAAATACTTAAATTCTTGTACTTCCTCAATTACTTCATTCATTTTAAACCTTATATCAGCTGGTTGATTACAGCTTTTAGGATGAAATTGCATAACCTTAGTTTTTGTAACATTAAAAAGAATATCATGTTTCTAGGAATACACTTCGCAGACTTTTAGTAGCCGATCCAGACCTTTAACAGAGGGACTTATTAACACCATATCATCGGCATAAACTAAGTTATTTATCCTTGTGTTATCTATACAACATCCCACTGTTGCCTCATTAAGTGAAGCAATTAATCCGTCAATATACACATTAAACAGCATAGGGGAGAGCAAGGAGCCTTGTCTCACCCCGCAAGAGGAGCCAAAACACTCGGATAGTACATTTCCCCACCTAACGGTGAAAGATTGGTGGGAATACCAAAATTTCAATACGTTTAATATGTACATGGGAACCTTCCTGTCTTCTAGTTTTTCAAATAAAATATTGTGGTTCACCCTATCATATGCCTTACTTATATCTAGGAAACAGCTATAAATAGTTGAACTACTGTCAATGTATTTAGATATTGTTTCTTTAAGTATGTAGATACACAGGTCATGAGTGGGACCTTTTAAAACCAAACTGATTAGGAGATATCCATAGGAAATAATTTAATCGGAGTAACAAGAGTTTTTCTAGTAGTTTCGAGAAGCAGGAAGCGACAGCAATAGGCCTGTAATTATTGCTGGACAGAATGTCTCCGTACTTATTTTTGACCAGGGGCAAGATATATACCCTCCTGAACTCTGCAGGGATATAACTATGAGCAAGCATGGCTGATAGGAGCAATGATATATGCAGACATACTACGTCATTGGCATATTTTAAGTGCTCATTCGATAAGTCATCTACCCCTGACGCAGAACCAGTCTTTAACTCTTTAATTAACCTCTTCAGAAAATGATATCAAAGTATTTTCCCTTATGTTCCAACTGATCCCGTAACGAAAATATAGGAACAGTAAGTATATACTAGTTTGCTTGAAAGTCACTTGATCACACGAACCCCATATATTACAACCAATTACAGGGCGTCTCCTACCATCACGACTTCAGTTAATTGCAGTGTTCGTGCAATGCTTAAGAGCTTTGTTTATTCTATCATTTTTCAATCATTTAAAGGGTGTATTTTTATTAACAATGAGTGATAATAGTGGCAAGATGTCTATTAAAAGCTTACCTGCCTTATCAAAGCAAGATATCATCAGTATTGCCTCCAACATCCCCAGTGAATTTTTCGTGGATTTCACGACTGAAGAAAGAGGCTACTGAACCAATTACGTCATCTGTCTTCAACTGAGGGACCGAGAAAGTGAGTGCAAGAAATACCAAATTTTGCATGTTTTTAAAGCTTTATATTCAGTTTCATAATTAACGCATTAATTTGGGTTTGAAATATATATTAGTTAGGGCTTTAACTTATGTCACTGAATGTATCATTTTAATAATTACTTAAATTTAACTGTACTAAAGAGGCTCTAACTCTTGGGTGGTTTTGGAGTTTTAAAAATTCTTAGTTTTCGACGTTTTCTAGCTAAACTACTAATTTCTTATTAAGTCCCAGAAAACATATTTTTCCTCATTAAATTTCTTATCGATTGATACCATTTACGACTTTCTACGTAAATTCTTTCAAATAATGGAATGTCAAACCTGGGTTTAAGATAGGTTAGGCCCTCTCCAAAGCTAGTATTTCACAAATAATTAGGCCTCTCTCGTAATAAGAGCTATTTGGCTTGACAAATATGGTAGTTTTTGACACAAAATAACATTAACATAAAAAATATTAGTGAATTATCCCAATTAGATCGGTGACTAGACTACCTATTTCGAATTATTAAGAAAACGTGTCAAAGCTAGTTGAAAGACTACTCATATAGTAGGCCCAAGACCTATAATAGACCTATCGCATTATCAGTATTCAAGGTTAGGCTAGGTTTTCTTATATTTGGTTGAAAGGATTAATTTAATATTTAATTTTAATCTCATGGCTCTTAATTTTAATGTTGGATAATACAGTGAGAGAAATGTCAGGGATGAGTAATATCTGGAATATACAGGGTGGCGTGGCGAAAAAGTCGCTCATAGGAATTTTCAGTGTTGACTATAATATATTATTTTTTTTCTTTTAGGTAGGGAATGGCTGCGAAATTCATAATAGACGTGAGGGTGAGCTTGGTTTTAATGTATGGAATACCAGGTACAACAAATCGATGAATCGGTACAGAATTTAAATTCTGTCTGAATTTTGTCTGAACATCCAGGCTCTAGTGATAAGCATGTAATACAGTATAATGCGATACTTACTGTAATACTTACAGTATACTATAACACAGTTATAATCTGCTATATAAAATCAAGTTGTGTCTCTTTCTGTCTGTCCGTCCGTGTGTTTGTCCGTCTTTCCGTACGTCTGTCAACTTTTTTTGGTCTCTAAAAAGAAAGCTGAATTAGCTAAACAGGGCCCCTACGGGCGCGGTGCTGCCAGTAATTGGGGTAGGGATGGGCGGCTGGGCCCAGTAACTGGGGGACCGCAGGGCCCCGCAGTTACTGTCGGTTCAAGTATTTGGTCAATAAAACTATAGAAAAGAAGGCAGCCATTAAAAATTTTGAGCTCCACATTGTGTCAAGATTTGTGAAGCTTAAGATTTTCATGACTATAATAATTTTATTGACCAAAAAATAATTGAACCCCCAATAATTGGGGGACCTACACAATGTGAAGCTCAAGATTTTCATGGCTGCGTTCTTTTCTATAGTCTTATTGACCAAGTAACTGAACCCCCAGTAATTGGGGAACTCGCGGACCCCCAATTACTGGGGGTTCAAATATTTGGTCAATAAAACTATAAAAAAGAACGCAGCTATGAAATTCTTAAGCTTCAAATTTAACACAATCAGCCCACCAAGCAAGTGCTGGGCATAACAGCTATAGAAATGGCTTTACAAAACTAAAATTACCTCTAGAAAAAACAAAAATACTAAAAACAACTTGAATTATCTAGTATATAGGCCTAGCAGCGAGGGCAAAAACAGCTAGTACAGTATAATTGAACATAAAATACATGCTTAGTAGTCATGTATTTTATGTTTAATTATAATGTACTAGCAAAAATACCCGTCCTACGGGCGGGATATTCTCTAAGCAAGTTAGAGTTTAACATTTACAATTAGTTCACGAATCACTTAAATTTTAAATGTAGCTTCGCAGATTTTACTTGAAGCTCATGAAGCGCTTAAATTTCAAATACAACTTGTCACATTTTTATTTTTTACTTATCATGGCTTCCAATGCGTAGCTAAAATTTTTGATGGCTACATTCTTTTCTAAATTTATTCACCAACTTTATTTTCTTCATTCCACGAAAGTGTATGAAACTCTGAAGAAGCGTGACGGGACTTGGGTTTATTTTAAGAAAATTTTAGAAGTTAAAAATCTTGAAATTTAAATGCTTTGTGTTTTAGCATATAAATATTTTGGTGGGTAAATTCGGATAAATTTTTTGGGTTCAATTATTTGGTTAATAAAACTATAGCCATGAAAATTTTAAGCTTCACAAATCTTGACACGATATAAAGTTCAAGATTCTCATGGCTGCGTTCTTTTCTATAGTTTTATCGCGGTGCTGGGGCCTTCGGAAGTTCGGGCCGGTCCAGTAATTGGGGGGGGGGGGGGGCTGGTCACACATATTTTCGTTCATTATTCATGAACCCCATTCACCATACGAAGTTTGGTCAAAATCGGTTCAGATCTAGCCTAGGGGGACACGTGCCCCCTAGGTTCCCCGCCTGGATCCGCCCATGATTCTGATGAGGATATACCTTGCATTTTTACGACTTTGCCTGTTATTCCCATGTTTTTCATTTTATGTGGTATTATGCCATGATGACACTTATCGAATGCTTTAGTAAAATCCGTGTACAGTATATTACATTGACGTTTCGAAATACACTGATTCCATCATCAGAACTAAAAACCATAAAACAACAATATAAAAGAAATGCAAAAAAATCTTATTTAATGATTAATGTAATATGACAAAAACAAGTAAGACAATAAAAACTAGGAAATCACAAGTATGATATAAAATACTTTAAGTAAAACATAATAAATATGCAGGCTGGTGCAAGAGAGGCATAAGAGGCAGTATAAGACCAAATTTTTCTCGCAGATTATAAATTTCTGGTAGGAATAGGGTCCTCAAGAATTTATTCCTCATACTGAAATTTGAGGAATCCTGTTTAAGATAAAGAGAAATAGAGAATATTCTCAGGAACCACGACTATATTTCTAGTAGTAGGATTAATGAATCTGTTTAAGGTGTGACCTATTGTAGTTTCTATATATCTAGAAAGAAAAGTTTACTTTATAAGAAGGCGTTTCAGAAATTCTAATTCTTTGTGTAACTTAAAATAATCAAACAAATATTAAACGCTCTCTACGTGAAAGTGTGAATCAGATTTCATAATAGTTAAGATATTGCTCTAAATTTCTATTCTATAAACCGGAAATTCCCCAAATCCGACACGACAGGCACGAATTTGTCCAGGTTTGGGAGGATACGCTGTGTGTATAATTTTTTAAATACTGTATCTAGTAGGACGTAGGCTACATAACTACTTAAATACGATAGGTCTATTCAAGATTTGGTCAGGTTAACACAAATTGTGTTATCTGCATTTAGAGTTGCCAAGTCAACAGATCTTGAATAAAGGACACTTGCACGCTACCGTATATTCCATTGCTTATCATGATAAAAATTTACTTGTGCAATATTTTTTACAATTTCTTTATTATATTCATAGATAAAATATGTCTAGAAAATCGTACACTTGTAAAATCACACTACTGTATTGAAATGAAACATTTTTAAATGTAAAATAATGTTTTCTAACTTTCTAAGAGAGGGAAACCTAGTATATAATTAAGTATTCTTACCTAAGTATTCATCTGAAGATATTCTTCAACTTATAAAAAATAGAATCACGTCAAAAACTCATGAAGCCGGTTTAATATGGCAATTTGGCAAAGCACAAAAAATATGTTAGCGGGCGAGAATGACAGCAAGAATGTCCAGCAAGAATGACAATGGCAACGGGCAATGGGGGCAGGATTGCCAACTCTGATTTACTAGAAATCACATCTGAATGTTGAATCTCACTTCTCCTGATTAACGAATTAATTAAGTTTGAAAACATCTCCGTCTCAAATTTTTAGTGATGAATAAAATTTTGAGAGTCAATTACTGAATTAAAGGACATATGGCGTCCTTTCCGGTTTATCAAAGGACAAGGACACATGAGCTGAAATAAAGAACTGTCCTTTGAAATAAAGGACACTTGGCAACCCTATGACTGCATTTATATATATATATATATACACACACACAAATGCAGATCATACCGTATACGTACGTACATAACTTGTGTTAGCTAAAGTTAGCCTGACCAAAGCTTGATAATAGACCTAGCGTATTTAATTAAGTAGTTATGGAGCCTACGTCAACTAGATATTTAAAAAATTATACACAAACGTATCTTTCCAAACTCGAACATATATCAACAATCTGGCATTGCGGTCAAAAGGCAGAACTATTAACTCCAAAAATCGCTTTTCCGCGAATTCGGTATCTATGGAATCGTTTCATAGAAACGAATCTCATCAGATACGAGATTTTGGAGTTAATACGTTCTGCCTTTTGACAGCAGTAAAAAATTATATAAAATGAAAACGGGAGAGCAGTGACTGCCAGTTAGCCTACGCATGCTGTTTTGAGTGTTTTTGTGTCACTGGCAGTGTCTAATTAACCGTACTCTCTTTGATTTTCTTTTCAATATGTGATTCGTGTTTTTGTGTGTAATTCTGTGATTCGTTTGTTTGTGTGTGATTCTGTGTTTCACAGTCAGGTGACATTGTTGACGAATTACTGACGAATTATCCTATGAGAAAAATTGCCGAAAAGGAAGTAAGCCGCATCGACCTGACATACAATTTACAAACGCATTTAGGTAAGGAAAAATTCAGTCTGTTAATAATTTTTTACTTGTATTATTTATGTAGACCTACTTTGTCAAAACTAATCTCTGGATACACTATGGCTTGGCTGTCTACCAAGTTTTAGGTGTACAGTTTGCCCATGATTATGAGCCTATATTGGCCTAGACCAGCGTTGCTGTGGCGAGCTCAAACCTAGGCCACAGTTTACGGCCTGGATCTTTTCGGTTCGACGGCCTGTAATATTTTTTAACATTACTTATTTTTTATTGTCCAGTTTTAATCGAGGATTTCAAAAATAACATTCATGTTTTAGAGAAACAAATAGTGAGGCAGTTATATGCAATTTAACAAATTTAAAATATATATTTTTAAGTCGTATTGGGATCTTTTTGGTTTGACGGCCGACGGAAAAAACGAGTCATGGTTACGAGACCATCAAATTCTAGACTACCAACTGGTTAGGTTAACTGAATGCCCAGTTAGGTTAACAGAATGCCCGGTTAGGTTAACTGTACGCCCTTGACGATTGGTTAGGTTAAGTCATGATATTTTCGTTAGTTTACTGTCAAAACAAACGAAAATATCATGACAACCAAACCAATCGTCATGAGCGTACAATTGACCTAAAACTTTCAGGGATTTTGGAATCTTAATTAAAGATGATATTCTCTAAACTAAAATGTATAACTGCCTCACTATTTGTTTCTCTAAAACATGAATGTTATTTTTTAAATCCTCTATTAAAATTGACAATAAAAAACAAGTAATGTTAAAAAATATTACAGGCCGTCAAACCGAAAAGATCCTCCAAGTCCATAAGCTATTTTTATAATCAAATTTTGAAAAATGTTTATTTGAAGTGAGCTAATTAACATAAAACTATTTACAGAGCCACCAAACTTCAAACTAGCTTTCATAACTTCTTCAGCTAAAATATAAACTACTTACACACCTTTATAAACTCTTTCATTCATGAAAGCATCCAATTTTTTCTTAAAACTAACCAAGATGTTACTATTTACCACATCATATATCAAGTCACTCCAAAAATCTAATATATGACTAAAAAGTATTTTCATAGATCCAATCAAGAAGTCTGTTTTCTAATATTATTATGCCCTTCAAGTTCATGACTATGATGAGGGGACCAGGCTTGAATGCAGTATTCTAAGTGAGGCCTAACATAAGAATTATATAATCTACAGCCGACTTCCTTACTCTTGTAATTAACATTTCTCTGAATAATACCTAGCATTTTATTTGCCTTTTTTGGAGCCTCTAAGCACTGCTTATAAAATTTTCGATCACAACTAATTATAATGTCAAGATCTTTTTCCTGACTAACATCCTCTAACCAATTTCCTTGCATCTTATAACTAAAGTTTTCATTATTTCTGCCAAAATGGATCACTGCATTTTCGAATATTAAATTCCATCCACCATTTACAAACCCAGTCCACTACAGTAATCTATCAAGTTCTTTTTTGTTCTTTATAAGAATTTTCTATACTTATAACCGAGTTTTGTTTACATTTGACGACAAATCGTCCGCAGATTTGACTCGAAGTCAGTGAAAGAATGTGACTTCAATTGAAGTAAAGTTTTGGACGAAAAGTGATTTTGTAAGGGGGTACGAGTAGTTTCGGCTGAGGCATTACTCAGACGTAGGCCTTAATACCCGATTCACACAAGGCAATTTTTGGGAAATGAATACGGAAACTACCCGATAGGGTAAAATTGCAGTTTAGCACCCAACTGGTGACCCCTTTTTGAGGCGGGGGGGTTCTAGTGCAGTTTTGTCTCCTCCTTCCAAATACAGAATCCAAATTTGTCGCAAATAAATAATAAAAAAGTTACAGCTATTTAAAGTTTACCTAACCTAACCTAATATGACCTATCAATATTAAAACCTTGCCTTTTATGAATTGTAGAACTTGCGATTTCCAAGAGGAAGTCACTGATGCTCGCAACACCGTCGATCCTAAAAACTAACGCAATAACGCTGCTGGGCGCAAAATTTTTATTTGCGACAAATTTGGATTCCGTATTTGGAAAGAGGAGACAAAACTGCTCTAGAAACAAACAAAAAAAAAATTGGGTCATCAGATGGGTGCTAAACTGAAATTTAACTTCCAAGGTTTTACAAAAATGCCTCTATTGCGGACAGTTTGGTAACTGAAACACCGTTAACGAATTGTTTCCAAGCACATACTGCTGACCATTAACTGTTTTGGAAACTTAAAAGGAAACTATGTAGCCTATGTTTGTTAAAATGCATGCTAGCTGTTTTAGTAATTTTTCTTTTATTGGAGCAGTGATTATCAATAACTACAAACTCATTGTACAGGGTGGTTCAAAAGTTCCTATTTTACTGAAATAATAGTATTTTAGGATGAAAATATAGTAACATAATTAGATGTCTATTTATTTATAAAGCTTAGGTCTAAGATTCGATGTGAGCACCATCAGTGTCTCTGCAAATCTCAAATCTGTCCACTACATTGCGGAACACATTCTCAAGCATGTCGGGAGTTATTTTAGCGACTACCGCGACACTGCGGGTTCGCAGATCCTGCAAGTCTGTAACTGTTGTTTTGTAAACCTCAGACTTTATAAAGCTCACGCAAAGAAGTCTAATGGTGTTAAATCCGGAGATCGTGATGCCTAGGGCCTATTTCCACCATGTCCAATCCAGCGATTTGGTAAGAGCTCATCAAGGTACGCCCGAACGATGTTTGCGTAGTGACATGGAGCTCCATCTTGTTGAAAGACAACGGTGTCGAGAATGCCATCTGAATGAAACTGAGGTTCAAGAAACTGCTGAAGCATGTCAAAATAAGTTGGCCCCGTTACCGTAGCTTCTGCAAAGAAAAAAGGTCCGTAAATCCTCGATCTTGTCATGCCCAACCAGACATTTACTTTAGGAGAATCTCTCTCTCATTCGTAGAACTCTGTTGGTTTTTCACTATCCCAGATACGGCAATTATGTCGATTAACCTTTCCGCATGTGTGGAATGTCGCCTCATCGCTGAAGAGAATGTGGTTTAATAAGTTTTCGGTATGAATTTTTTCAATCAATTCTGTGCACATGGTGGTTCGTCTTGGATAAAAATACGTAATTCTCTTTGCGTAATTCATGTAACACTTGAATATGGTAAGTTTCCTTTTTTAATGTTGATTTTAAAATCCTTAGAACATTCGTTTTTTGCATGCTCAGTGTACGTGATGCTGTGCGAGTTGACATTCTAGGATTTGTTTCAAAGTCATCTCTTACCAATTCGACATTTTCATGAGAGGTACCGGGACGTCCAAATCTTGCCTCATTATGAACAGATCCTTTTCTTTTAAATTTATTGACCAGCTCGCGAATTGCTTTGTCTGCAGGTCCTGGTATGTGAAATCGCTCGAATTGTTCGAATTTCTTTGCGCTTCTTCCCTTAGATACGTAATGTTACTAACATCACACGTTCTTTTACATCCATCATCATCTATGACCTGTAGAAAATAAAATAGAAACATCATTAGTTCAGCAAAATAGGGACTTTTGGATCACCCTGTGTAGTTATAGGCATACTTTTCTTTTGGTTTATTGTCTTAAGAGACAGGAATTATTAAAAAGGGAAACTTGCTTAGGATCAAGGCCTAGGCCTAAGTTAACTTTGTCAGACCAGTGAGACCAGTCAACTCAGTCAGACTAGCCCAAAGTTGTGAAAAATAGTTTTGTATACAATCTGCTCACATTACTGCAGCTTTTGGTAAATCTTAAGGAAGTGTAATCACCTACAATAACTTGCTTATAACGTATTTGCACAAAAAAAAAAAAAAACTACTCTTGAAAAAAGTGATATACTGTATTATGTAGTTATTTTTTCGAAATTCAGGTGACAATGTTTTAATAATTAGTAAAAAAAAAAAACGAATCTAACCTGACCTCAGGGGCGGATCCAGAAGCCCTTCTGCCGGGTGGGGGGGCGGCCACAGATTTTGTTCACAGGGTACCTAGGTTTCTTTTATTTTGGCTAAAAAAATGACACCTTCTGTAGGTGTCACTCTCTGTGTGAAAATGCAGTGGCATACAAGTATAATATCATACCTTCTTCCGAGTGATGTAAAATTCTCGGGAATAATCTTTCGGAGAATATTTTCGAGAAAATTCTTGAGAATATTTCCGTGTAAGTAAAATTTCAAGAATTTTCTTCCAAAATAAATAAAAAAATAAAATTTAATTTTTATTTGTAAAGTGGTCAGAAGCGTATCAGTAACGATTACATGATATAATATACTGACTGTTAGAATATACTACTGAAGCGCAAGAAAATTAGTTTTCATCTTTTTATTTCCTAATGCAAAATAGTGTACTTGCAAAATGGTATTTAGCAAATAGTAATACGATTCACATTAGTTGTATTGGATAATCTCTAGGAGCGCTCCATTTTTCAATATTAAACATACACTCATAAAACATATACCATTTCAAAGCTCACATTTTTCTGAGTTTAAAAATGTAGTAATCCAAAAGTATCAATAGCAAATAAAAAGTAACGATTTAATTAATTGTTTGACGCGTGACGTCATTAATTACGTTATAAAGGTCGGCTAAGTTATAAATCTTCAGTCTTTGTTGTAAGATGGTATTTTTGGTAATTGTTACGCTAACCTAACCTAACATGAATATGTTATTACATTATCATTTGTATAATTTAGGTCTCGGGGGTACGGGGGCGGAGCCCCCGTAAAGATCACGCATCACAAATTGATCGGTATAGGGTTTTATATTTAAACCTAGTTACTTTTTATTTGCTATTGATACTTTTGGATTACGACATTTTTAGACTCAGAAAAATGTGAGCTTTCAAATGGTATATGTTTTATGAGTGTATGTTTAATGTTGAAAAATGGAGCGCTCATAACGATTTACCGTTTTATTCATATTATGTTAACGATACAATTACAGTATGGACAGTCTTATGAATAAAATGGATCACCCGAAACTCAGGGCCCCCAGCCTTCGTTAGTTAGCCTTATAAGGCTAACTAACGAAAATATCACGACTTAACCTAACCAATCGTCAAGGGCGTACAGTTGACCTAACGATTGGTTAGGATAAGTCGTGATATTTTCGTTAGTTAGCCTTATAAGGCTAACTAAAGAAGGTGGGGGCGCTGATCTTCGGGTGATCCAATAAAATAATACACGCACTGGTAGTAACTGGTTTAGGTAGTTTTCGTAAGCTAACAAAAAATACAGATAAAAACATACCTAGTAGTTCTTGATCAGTAAACATCGTAAGCATTTTCAATACCTAGAATTATTTAGATCCGCGATCTTCCGTACTTCAAACCAAAACTAAGCTACCTCATCAGAATCTGAAAATTCACTGTCTAACTCGAAGTCCAGCTCTAATACAGGGTGTACATAAAGTCAGGATCTATTTTTGTGAAGCACTTGGAAATTATATGGAATTCAATCATAAAATGATAAAGTGGTAACATTTATTAAATAATTAAGAGCAGGATTCGACGTGACACCCATCAGTATCACTGCACAGCTCAAATCGTTCCGCAGCATTTCTAAACACATTCTGGAGCATTTGCGGGGTTATGTTATCTGCAGCAGTTCGTATACGTGTACGTAAGTTTTCAAGACTCGTAATCTTCGTCTGATAGACGTGCGATTTGATAAAGCCCCATGCAAAGAAATCTAAAGGGGTTAAATCTGGTGATCTCGCTGGCCAAGGTCTTTTGTTGCTTCCGCGTCCGATCCAGCGATTTGGAAAACGTCCATTTAGATAATCCTGAACAATTTTGGCATAGTGACAAGGAGCACCATCATGTTGATAGACGACGGTACTAACAATCCTATCCCCGTCGTCTATCAACATAATGGTGCTCCTTGTCACTATGCAAAATTGTTCAGGATTATCTAAATGGACGTTTTCCAAATCGCTGGATCGGCCGCGGAAGCAACAAAAGACCTTGGCCAGCGAGATCACCAGATTTAACCCCTTTAGATTTCTTTGCATGGTGCTTTATCAAATCGCACGTCTATCAGACTAAGATTACGAGTCTTGGAAACTTACGTACACGTATACGAACTGCTGCAGATAACATAACCCCGCAAATGCTCCAGAATGTGTTTAGAAATGCTGCGGAACGATTTGAGCTGTGCAGGGATACTGATGGGCGTCACGTCGAATCCTACTCTTAATTATTTAATAAATGTTACCACTTTATCATTTTATGATTGAATTCCATATAATTTCCAAGTGCTTCACAAAAATAGATCCTGACTTTATGTACACCCGGTATTTCTCATTCATGTTCAATTTCATCTTCTCTATTTCTTCCTTCCTCTATCTTCTTCTTTTCTTCTCTGGAGATACCAGATATTAAAATAATTCCACGCATCACTTTTAGGTTTTGCATTTCTCTTCGTAATGACACCACTAATTTCACACTGGCTACGAGTCACGCATTTACACCTCAAAACCTTAGCTCGAACTGATGAGTCAGTAGTGTGCCTACTGATTTATATAGCTATTAGTTCATCATCTTGAAAGCTCTAGAATGCTTAGTAAAATAAGGAACATTTGAGAATGTTCTTTATCGTTCTATACTTTCTAGTAGCGAGTTTCTGCTATTTACTTTGCTTAAAAAAAAACCACAGAAGCATTAGAAAACGTTAAAAAAGGAGAAACTCTTGTAAATTTCAGTTTTACTACCATTTGGAAAATTTGACCTACTTTATAGTATAATATGGATATAAATGTGGCAGCTCTGTGCTGCTACGTATTACTGGTAATGCAAACATTCACCGATTTTTTGATTTAAAGCCTCAGACATTGGTTACATGACCCGTTTTCATATATTCACAATGCAGTGATGCATTGATTTTTTGGATGATGCATTTTTTATATTATTGGTATTTATTTTGGTAGTGGCGGGTAATATGTATACAGTTATATAATATAATATGTATATGTATTGTATATGTATTATGTTATACTTCGTTAACCTCGTTGATGTTCCGTGCGTTGGTCGTCTCTCTTCACACGAAGGTCAAGCTGGTGGCTCCGTCTCTAGGCCTGGCTTGGTGGAGGAGCGAGTTGCTTTCTTGCGCTCTTCACCGCACATAGCCAGGTACACCCGGCTCATCTGGTACCGTCCTGAGCCAGGCATCTAGTGTTCTCTTGAAGACTTTAACTTTGACCCCTGTAACGTTTTTGAGGTCCTTTGGGAGCTGGCTAAAAAGTCTTTGCCCTCTGACAACCAAGCTATTTTCCTTCAGTATTGAAGGGGTCCCTTGTCGCGCCTTTAATTTGGGAACACCACACATTCCTCTTTTTCCTATTTGCCAGCGTTGTTTGAATGGTAACTGGGTTTAGTTTTAGGTTTGGTACCATTTTTTTGATCATTTTCTATATGTAGATTATGGTGTAACTCTTCTTTCCAGGGAGTACAGATTTAATTTACGTAATCTTTCCCAGCAGTTGAGCTCTTTGCAGCCATCAACCTTTGCTGTGAAATGTCTCTGAGTTTCTTCGAATCTACGAGTATTAGTTTCTTCCTTTTTATATGGGGACGTCAAAACAACAGTATTCAAGTTTTGGTATAATCAGTGTTTTTAGCAGGGGAATCATTACTGTCCTGTCCCTTCTTTTGAACGTTCTTAGTACACGTTCCTCGACTTTTTTTGCTTTGCTTATCGCTCTCTGATTTTGCGTTTCGAATTTAGCATCATCGGTCATTATTACTCTCAAATCGATCGCTTTCGCGCTTCTCTGAATTTCCTGTCTATCTGGAGCATAATATGCAGTCTAAGTTCCTCATTTTTACCATATCTCAACAGCTGAAATTTCTCGGTGTTAAATGTCATGTTGGTCTGATCACTCGTATATTTTGTTCGTGTCCCCTCTGCAAGGCCTCCACTTCATTTGCATCGCTGATTTTTCTACTGATATTTGTATCGTCCGCAAAGGATGTTACTGTATTAAGTACTCTCTGATATTTGTGAGTCGGACTGGTGAAGTTTGCAGTTCCATTAAAAAGCTGACCCACCAAAGAAAGACTCGCTTTGTGCTATGACAAACTCATTAAGTTGTCCAATATTAAACACCACCGCAAGAAATGTAATTTCAACAAAATTTTATTTCTATTTATGAGTTAGAACATATACATAAAAAAATCATCGTAAAAATAGCACAAATTGAAAAAAATATTGGTGTCTTCTAGTGATGGGACGATACCAAAATTTTTAACGATTCCGATTCCGATACCACTAAAAAGTCTCGATTCCGATACGATTCTCGATTCCGATTCCGATTCTCAATATTTTTAAATATAATTCTAAACTTGTTTTTCTGGAAATTGTCATAGTTTACTCTGGTAAAATTAACTATTTACATTATGAGTATGGTAATATAAATTATAAATTATAATAGATTGGTTTAAAAATAAAAATCAACTGTAAGTTGTAACAATTCATTTTAATCTTCTTGATTACACATCATGGATATACATGTTTTAATGTATAGCTACAATACAATAAAAATAAAATTTGTTATCCTCTTTCATTTAAATTTTAAAGTTTACATTGCAAAACTGGTTCAATTAAAAGTTTAAAAAAATCCTTTTACTCAAAAAGCAATCCTTACTCCTTAGCCTACAAAATGCAAATAAATAAGTGAATAAGTAAGAATTTATTTGTATTCAAAACCCAGGACCCTTAAATTATAATGCAAAAACATTAGCAATAAATTAATTAATTTTGTTATTAAAAGTTAAAGAATCGTTTTAAGAATCGGAAATCATGGTACAATTCTTCCGATTCCGATTCCTGAAAAATGCTCGATTCTTCCGATTCTCGATTCCGATTCCGATTAATCGTCCCATCACTAGTGTCTTCTTGAATTGTATATGAATTTTAAAAGTAAATTAGTGGTATACAGGTGTGTAGGATAGGCGCAGGAAATTTGATTTATTGATCAAAATATTTTTGAGGTCACTCAGGCCTGCGGGGGAGCTCGAACACCCTCTGACCCTCTGGATCCGCCCCTGTAACCTAACCTAATAACATAACGTATTTGCACAAAAAACAGTACTCTTGAAAAAAGTATTATATTGTTATGTAGATTACGGCCATATAGTTATTTTTTTGAAATTCAAGTGATGATATCTCCCTAAGATTAACCTTGCTTTTAATTAATTAATTATTAGTGATGGGACGATTAATCGGAATCAGAATCGAGAATCGGAAGAATCGAGCATTTTTTCAGGAATCGGAATCGGAATCGAGAGAATTGTACCATGATTTCCGATTCTTAAAACGATTCTTTAACTTTTAATAAGAAAATTAATTAATTTATTATCTTTTCAAAAGAGAGGTGGCGGTAGCGAAAGTGATACGAAAGGAAAGCGGAAGGTGTGTGGGGGGTTTCGTTTAACGGTTTAACCAGTTTTGCAATGTAAACTTTAAAATTTACATGAAAGAGGATAACAAATTTTATTTTTATTGTATTGTAGCTATACATTAAAACATATATATCCATGATGTGTAATCAAGAAGATTAAAATGAATTGTTACAACTTACAGTTGATTTTTATTTTTAAACCAATCTATTATAATTTATAATTTATATTACCATACTCATAATGTAAATAGGGATCTTTTCCATTTGGCGGCAGGCGGTTTTTTTTAACCAAATTTTCACCAGTAATACTTTTTTGTGTGCTAAATACGAATCTAACATTCTTTTTTGAGAGAAATGAAAGGAAAATATCGAAAAAAAAGATTTTAAATACGAACTACTTTATACGGCGTACGAAAGGGAAATATTTATTTGAAATCAGCTATATCCTTTAATATTTTTCTAAATATATCTTCGTTTTCATTACGCTCCCACCAAATAAATTCGCATCATTTGTATAATTTAGGTCTCGGGGGTACGGGGGCAGAGCCCCCGTAAAGATCACGCATCACAAATTGATCGGTATCGGGTTATATTTTTTATTTTTGAATTTCGACGCTAAAATGTCGTTCAATCGATCAATTTGTGATGCGTGATCTTTACGGGGGCTCCGCCCCCGTACCCCCGAGACCTAAATTATACAAATGATAATGTAATAACATATTCATGTTAGGTAAGGTTAGGTTAGGTTAATTAATACCAAAATACATTTTCCTAGTAATATTTGAGGTGTTTTGCTTAGATTTTGACCTCCATTTCCCTTGAAAATGGGCCAAACTTCAAAGTACTATAGCTTTGTTGGATCTCATTTCCGACGGAAATGGAGGTCATATTTTAACAAATCACATCAAATACTACTAGAAAAATGTATTTTGGTGTGTAAAATGACCGAAAAAATTTCACTGCATCTTCTTCTGATATAATATTCACAAAAATCCACTGTAAATTATAATTCACGGCCATGATTTACTCGTATTTCCAGAAACAATAATGAATCGCGCGGAATGCTTAATCATATCGAGTTGCCATAATTATTCTACAGATTTTGGAATAATTAAATTTATATAAACAAATAATTAATATTCATAAAATAATTAATATAATATAAATTAATAAATTATTATATAATACACTACTATAATTATATTATTGCAAAAATATATAGAATTTCGCAGTGTAAATAGTTCGTGCGCGGTATAAAGTAGTTCGTATTTAAAATCTTTTTTTCGATATTTTCCTTTCATTTCTCTCAAAAAAGAATGTTAGATTCGTATTTAGCACAAAAAAAATTATTACTGGTGAAAATTTGGTTAAAAAAAACCGCCTGCCGCCAAATGGAAAAGACCCGTAAATAGTTAATCTTACCAGAGTAAAATATGACAATTTCCAGAAAAACAAGTATAGAATTATATTTAAAAATATTGAGAATCGGAATCGGAATCGAGAATCGTATCGGAATCGAGACTTTTTAGTGGTATCGGAATCGTTAAAAATTTTGGTATCGTCCCATCACTATTAATTATAATTATCTATCATAATAATAACTATATAAAATATTAAAACTAAAATACAAAATATATTTGAACTAACTTTCTAAGAGGCAACATTTTCGTAGTAGGCTTAGTTTTTGTACCGAGCTTAAGTATAATTTATTTTTATTTTTACAGTAGACCAAGGCCTATTTGTTAATTTAGCTCTATAACTTATAATTTAAACCTATTTGATTTCCTGATTAACTTTGTACGATACGTCAGCTATTATGAATAAGCATAATTTTCCTTGAATATTAATTTATTTTAATTAAGAATCATTTTAGCCTACTTAGTTTAAAAATGAAGTTGGAGCTCTTAAATTCTCTGTAATTCTTTTTGGATCAAATGTAGAATTCGGACCCCAGCCTTCTTTAGTTAGCTTTATAAGGCTAACTAACGAAAATATCACGACCTAACTTAACCAATCGTTAGGTTAACTGTACGCCCTTGACGATTGGTTAGGTTAGGTCGTGATATTTTCGTTAGTTAGCCTTATAAAGCTAACTAAAGAAGGCTGGGGTCCGAATTCTACATTTGATCCTTCTTTTTAAATATATGTATAAGAAATTAGTAATACCTAAATTAAAATTAATATGAGCTACACCCTTCTTATAAAGGCTATTAAAAAAAATTATTTCGCATTAAATTTGCACTACAGAGAATGTACACTCCTTGTTTCCAAAATTCGATAAAATGAAGTGTGGACGCTCACAACAAAAAAAACTTTCAGTCTCGGTATTTAGTTTTCATTCATCGGGTCCAATTACTCACTCACAATTAGCACTGGAAATCGATTGAAAGATGTCACTGTACTAGTATAATAATGATAGTACGATATCCATCTATCTATCCATCGTGTTCTGCTTATCAGGCAGGTCCAACTCACGTGTCCCGCCAAAGTGTTCTATCCTGAGCTACCCTTTTCATTTCATGGTAGCTCCTGCCTGCCTTCAAATCATCCAGCATTGCTTTCCTTTTCCTTCCCCTCGGCATTCTACCTTCATATCTACCCTCTAACACCTTCAACAATCTTTCTCCTCTTAACACATGTCTGATCAATTTCTTTTATCTTTCTCTTATCACCTTAATGAGTCTTCTTTCCTCCCTCACCCGTTGCAGTACTTCCTCATTACTTTGGTGTTCCCTCCAGCTTATCTTTAACATTCTTCTCCAAATCCACATTTCAAAACTTTCCAGGAGTTTCTTTTCAATTGTTTTCAGTGTTCATGTTTCTGCTCCATACAGTAGGACACTCCATATCAAGCTTTTTACTAACCTTTTCTTCAGTTTCAAGTTAAGTTTACCCGTAAGTAGTCTTTTCTCTCTCCCAAAAGCTACCTTACCCATACCAATTCTAGATCTTACTTCCTTATTGCAATCTCCATTGTTGGTTAATAAACTTCCCAGATATTTAAACTGCTCAGCTTCTTCTAAGGTCCGATTTCCTATCGTTAGGTTCATTTGTGCTCCTTTCCTTCTTGCAATTTTCATTACCTTTGTCTTGGTCTCATTAATTCTCATTCCGAATTCTTCCGCCGTTGTTGTCAAGCTATTGACCATTCTTTGCAGTCCTTCCTCAGTACTACAAACAAATGCCTTGTCATCCGCAAACCTTACAAATTTGACCAATTTACCTCCCACTCTGATTCCCTCTTCCAGATCTGAGAGTGCTTTTATTCATTGCTTCCGCATAGATGTTAAATAACACGGGGGACGGGGAGCATCCTTGCCTGACCCCTCTCCCAACCAATCCAGGTTCCGATTCTCCTCGTGCAACTTTAACATTCACAGTCTGCCCAAGATATAGATTTTTTATCAGCCTACGGTCCCTCCAGTCAACATTAATATTCTTCAATATTTCCATTAGTTTCCTCCACTGGACTCTGTCAAAAGCTTTTTCAAAGTCAATAAAACAAACAAACATTTCCTGATCATGTTCCAGCACTCTCTCCCCCGTCATTCTCGTAATACCAGTACGATATAGGGTCTAATAAAAAGAGAAAACAGAAATAAATGGTCAATATTTATTACGCCATAACACATTTTCTAGTATATTGGTCTAGATTCTACGGTGTTTTACAATTTTTAAGTAGCAAACTAGCAAGGTTCCAATGCAACTTGCGCTAACGTTTCAAACTGTTACCGCCATCGAACAAAATTAATGTATACCCTTAAAAATTTTATTTTCTTTCTATAGTTTTAAATTAAAGAAAACGTATTTCGAAGGGTAACTAATTCGAGTTACGATTGTTCTGTATAATTTAATTCAAACGGCAAATTATTATTAGCGGGACGAAATAGGAATATTAATGACATTTATATTATATTAAAAATAATGTAAACTGCTGTACTCATTATTCTGAAGGTAATTTACAGCAATATGGTTATTACTGAATGTTTCACCAATAGTTTCATAACTTTGTTTCGGTTCATTTGCGCAAGATATGAAGGTCATATTTGAACAGAACACACCAAAATACATTAGAAAAATGTATTTTGGATATTAATTTCAGTGTTGATGAAACATTCAATAATTACCAGCAATATTCATGTTATTATTAATTAAACTTAATTATAGTCATGCATCTGTTCTCCTTTTTAATGGTATAAAAAATGTATTATTGCATACAAATACAATAACATATATCTGTAAGGGGCCATTCAATTATTACGTAACACTCGAAGGGGGGGGGGGGTCATGGGATGTGTTACACTTTGTTATCATGGGAGAGAGGGGGTTATAGCTGAGTGTTACGTAACATAATCAACAGTTTTAATGGAAATAAAACTCTGATATGATGTGCAATTTAATCAGAAACATGTCACATGTGTATGTATTACTACACTGAACAATCTATACATAATATGCATACTTTACATATACTGTACACATATAGTTCATACAGGGGCACGTGGTGTAACTGAAATTACGGGTGTCCCACCTTCAACACATGTAGGGGGTGATGCAGACAACCACTCTCTCTCACCATCATGTTCATGATGCCATTCCAGCTTCCCCTGATTGTCCATGTATGCAATGACACACATTAGTTCCCTTTGGCGTCTTGCAGTCAAGCGAACTGGGCACACCTTACGTGTGGTAATCTTCTGTACAGTGATGGATGTTGATGTAGACCGTTTCTGGCAATGCTTTGCATGCTGGTTAACTGATGTGATAAAGGCAGAGTACAGTTCATACTTAATGCACATCCTCTTGTGAAGCTCACTTTGGAGACTTGGGCAGCTGAAGTCATATGGCAGTGACTTCTCATATTTACTTGCTGCCACGGGTCCCGGGGAAGGATTGGTATATGGGCCCTCCTGTTTACTCAGTATTTTATTATGAATGTTTTTGTGTACATAACGAGCAAACTGAATGTCGAAGTCACTATTCAAAACATAGAGTATGATAATCTCTATAAAATGTATGTTCATTAATTATATTTCCTCTCTGTTATTTAATCAATTGCTTTATTAATATTTTTAGATTTTATCCCCCCTCTTTCCGGCCCCCGGGGATTTAACCCGGCTTCCCCTCCCTCTCGGCGGCCCTGCTTGCTGCTCGTTAGGACAGTGCATTCTTCCCGATGGCTATAGTTGTGAACAGAGCAGTGAATTGTTGCTGTCCAATGTCAACCATCAAAGATCAAACCATCATGCTGTCCGTCATCATCCGTGCTAAAACTTACCTTATATAGTTTTGTTCAACACTAAACCAACAGCCTAGTCCAGGGGCGTACCTAAAGTATTTGGCACCCGGGGCGGATCCTTCCTTTGGCACCCCCCATAAATAATTTTAAAATTTAAACACACAAAAATATATTATGTATGCAAGTAGATTTTTAAACAGTACAGTACTGTCATAAGCAAATTGGAAATAAGAAAAATGCAGGACATTAAAAATTCAGTGAACAGGTAATACTGCATTTTATTTTATACAAAAAACACAGGAAATCCAGTCTCAACGCTCAGCCTATTCTTCAAAGGTAAATAGAGAGGATTCACAGTCTCTGCTTTCGAGCCTTAATTTCTGCAAATTGATCAATGACCTCATCAAAATTCACCTTCTTTGCATATTCATGTTCAATTGAAAGTAAAGCCAGATTTGTCAATCTTGTCTGACTCATGGTCGAGTGAAAGAAATTTTTTATCATTTTCAATTTGGAAAAACTTCTTTCACATAAAGCAATAGACACACAGAGAGTCAAAAAGAATCTCAAACACAGTGACAAGCTTGGCAAAGATTCACAAAAATCCCATTTCACAATAAACTCCAGAAACTGCAATGCTGTCCATTTCTTTGCCTCTTCAACGCTGATTTTGGCAGCTTCCAAATGCCTCCGAAGTCGTCCAATTTCCACACTGATATCTTCATCAGAGAATTCATCGAAAATCTGAATCAAATTTGGAATATACTTCCGAAGTTCTTCTGTTGCAACAACCAAAGTGTTTGGCTGAATAACAGCGAAGATTGACAGAATTTGATCCATTGCCTTAGAACGAATCTCCAATTCTTGATGAAAGTGATCAAGACATTCAAACATAGCCCTTTTTACTTCCTCTGGCAATGTGAGACCAGCATCCTTTGCCATCTCTCCTGGCATCCTTTTTCGGAGCTTTACTCTCCCTCTTCTCTCCATAGAAATGTCTATTTCCTCACACTTTGTAGTTGCATAATGAATGGCCCTCTCCACAATGCATTTATCGGGTATTATAACATTACGACGATGCATTTATAAACACTTAAACATCACTATGATACCACATTGTAAAAAATTACTGGACACTGGTATAAGCACCATGATATTGTTATAAACACCAGCACTTTATGCTTTATCATAATTATTTAATGAAACATACCCAGGCCCGGATCTAGAAGAATGGGGGCCCGTGGCTAATATTTTTTTGGGGGCCCCCTTGGCTACAATTTTTATTGTACAGGGTGGGCCGTAAGTTTCCATACATAGGAAAAATTAAACGTTTGTTTTTATGTTTCAGATACCCTAAGAATATGCGTTTGACGTAAGATCTTGTTTACTGATGAAGCAAATTTTTACGTCAATGGAGAGGTTAATCGGCAAAACATACGTTATTGGAGTAATGCTAACCCTAACTGGCTGAGTCCGACGAAGATGCAAGGTGCCGGTAAAGTGATGGTGTGGGCCGGGATATGGGGTGACAGAATTATTGGACCAATTTTTGCCAGTGGAAATCTTAATGCCGAAAGGTATCTTAACATGTTGCAAGAAGAGATTTTCCCATCCCTGCTAAACGAGGAAGGTAACTTCCCAGTTTACTTCCAGCAAGATGGAGCTCCGCCTCATTATGGTCTTCACGTGCGTCGGTATTTGGATCAGCAGTTTCCGGATGCTTGGGTTGGTCGGCGTGGTCCTGTGGAGTGGCCTCCCAGATCCCCAGATCTCACCCCCCTTGATTTCTATCTTTGGGGGCACTTGAAGGCCATGGTGTATCAGGAAAAGATACGAGACATAAATCATCTAAAGGAACGTATCACCAACGCCATTACAAGCATAACGTCAACTGTGCTAATGCGTGTTCATCAACAGTGGGGAACACGTATTGAAATGTGTTTTCAAAACAATGGCAACCATGTAGAGCATATTATATAAATAAAAATGGTTGTCCATAAAAAAATGTTTATTTTTCCTATGTATGGAAACTTACGGCCCACCCTGTATAAGGATTATAAGCTTTGTTTACGAGGAAAATTAAAGGTTTTCAGAACAAACATATTACTTTACTTTATTTATTTAGTTTTCAGAACAAACATATTACTTTACAAATATTTTACTTTATTTTACATATTATATTTTCCTGAATTAATAATTTTATACACACCTACCTACTGATTATGAGCTGGCAACCGATTGAACCGACGAGCCTTTTTTTGTGCAAATTCATTAATAATATTTCGAAAATCGACTTCTTTGGCCAGAGCATGTTCAACACAGAGAATTGCCAGTGACTGTAATCGCTTTTGCTTCATTGTTGAACGTGTGCAACATTTCAGTCGCTTTAACTTAGAAAAACTCCGTTCGCCGGTACAATTGGTCACCATCAATGACAAGTACATTCTGTATGCATTTAAGACATTGGGGAAAACTTCTCCAAATTTGGAGGCCCCCCTCAAATGCGGGGCCCGTGGCTGCAGCCCACATAGCCCACCCCTAGATCCGGGTCTGAACATACCTCATGCATGTGGAGTCACAGTGTCAAGTGAACAAGACTTGGAATGTCAGTTGCAGCCAGTTGGCTATGCTCAACAAACTGATGACTAAAACGTCAACAAACGTTCTCCTTTCGATGTAATTTTTATCAAATATTTAATTTTTGTTGTGTAAATTTTGTATTGCCAATAAAAATAAAAATTTATTTTGTAGTGGGAATTAACATTAAGCTGTTGTAATAGTTTGAACATTTGTAATTTTTTTTTATTACTTTGGCGAATTTTTCATTTGGTTTGAAAACTTGTACTGGTATTTCAACTCTCCCGATGGCACCCCCCTCCTGGCTGTCACCCGGGGCGGACCGTCCCCCTCGCACCCCTCTTAGTACGCCACTGGCCTAGTCAACTGTCCAGCGCGAAGTGTTGTGGCCCACTCAGTTGAGCCAACTGACGCACTGTTGCCAGATGGTGGCTTACAAATACCTCTAAAACTGGACTAGAATACCTCTAAAATCAGTGACCCTTTTATCCATACCTCTACAATCGCTTCACATTGTATTGCCATGTATTGCCATTTATTTGCCAGTCTGGCAGAATTAATGTACGTAAAAAGTCCGTGATTGCCTAAAGGAGCACAATAAAAGACTAGAACTGGTACCAACACATAAATTTTCAGCATTAATTAGGCATAGGTGCCGAAAAGCGTATTAAAGACCCTGACCCCCGATCCTGATTAAAAGTCATCGGGGGTGGGGGGAGTCTTCACACTGTGACAAAGCGTTACAAGGGGGAGAGAGGGTGTTAAAATTCTCCCCAAAGAGTGTAATACTTGAACGGCCCCTAAGTAATGAATTTGCGGTGTTGTCATAAAAATTAAACTTTAGGTTGAATAGTAAGTACATTATACGCGTAACTAATGTACTTTTACAGTGGTATAATTCATGAATAGTACTTTACAGAACTGCTAAGAATATAATTTCTGTAGTAGATACACTTTAATATCACTTTTTCCTTTATCCAAATTGAAAAACAATAAGGAAATTTGAGTGACACGAATAGCCAAATGGGATTACAAATACAGTATGTGTACTATGTATTATTGTGTACGTATACAAAAATTAGAAAATGGCGTTTTTTTTTGCATGGATAACTATATAAAAATTTAGGATAAATTTATGGGTTTTGAAAGTTGAAGGAAATCTTATAAGAAGAGGAAATAAAATCTGACATTAACGGATCTCAAACCAGAAATTAAAGGAAGTAAATTTCAATACGTCATTAAAGTTTCGCTTTTTCCTTAAGAAAGTCATTCTCGTTTTCAGAGAAGTGCGTCGTCTTTGTTCAGAGAAAGAAGAAGAAGGAGAGATGACCGAATTCTTATTATAATTAGTCTTTTTTGTGCGCGTGAATGAATTATTAGAAAAGGGATAGGTAACATATCTGGTCGTATTGCAATAAAATAATCACATTCACGGAATCTCCCAATATTTCAGGCATTTCGCGCAATTCGATTAAGCGATTAACGACTTCGTGAAGGTTAGGTTAGGTTAAGTTCATTAGGTTAGATTAGGTTAGTAGTGCTATTACCTATATTTAAGGGTCAATCGAATTACGCGAAATGCCTGAAATTTTTAGGCATTACGTGAAATGGCTGGTTTCACTGAGTGATTGTAACATATATATATATATATAGCGTTACGGAATAGTAACTGAATGACCCCTGAAGATGTTTTTCACTTTTATAGGAGTATTTGCTTACCGAGGCGGGGCCTGTATATAATCTCTCCTTAACGTGTATTCGGAGCATGATGAATTAAAGAGTATGAATTGTGTAATCATGAGCCATGTCTCTCATTTTTTCCAAATACTATTTCTTTATAAGGTATATACACAATGGTTACAAGAGATTACTGTCTGATTTTCATCTTTTACTTTTAAATCATGATCTGAGAAGTTTTAAAAGCCATAAACCGCTCGTTTGCATAATTTTTAATAGCAAAATTAATGTAATTTTTTGTTTTATCATTTTGGAAACTTTTTACTATTGTAACTTAATTTTAGTGATGATGCCATCCTATTTTTTTCTAGAGTTTGGTGTTTTATTAATGTATTAATATTTTATATTGTTTGTTGGAGTAGTTTAACCTCCTTCGCAACATCTATGAAGGTCACATGGCGGAGGGGACCTACAGCTTTACGTGGAATCCATGAGTCGCTAAATAATCCGGACGGTCTCCCATCCAACTACTACCCAGACTTAGTATTACTTAATTTCGCTGATCGATGAGAAGCGGTGTTACGACATGGGCCGCGACGTAGCCCTTTTAATACTGAGACGCGTCAGTGTGATGGTCTTTGCTCGTAATAATTCTGTATGAGAACCAAGGCTAGTTTAATAATGTTTATATTAATGATGCAACTGGATTGGTTCAGACCGGTCAAAACCTCTACTTTTCAATTTTTGTAAGTAGTATATATAGTTTGAATTTTAGCTAAACCACGTGATTGCTTTAATATGTAATACGAATAACAGTCGAATAACGTGAGTGATGACATAACTGTGTGAAATACGGGTAGGCTTATCTGGTTTGGACTGGTCCAAGGACCTCGGTTTGCATTTCCAATTTACATATTGAGATAATGACGAATTACGATTGCATATTAAGTTTTCTACTGCTTTTCTTATTTTGTATAACTTCTGTAATATTATATTACGAAGTAAAAGCATATAAATTTAACTATATTTATCCCGTTGATCAGCGACATTGAGTCTGGAAAGTAGTTGGATGGGAGACTGTCCTCTTCGTTCAGACTGTGTAGCAACCCGTGGCTCAGATACAACGTAAATGATAGTGGTGTAGTCCTAAAATTTTAGGAAGGGTAACGCTACAGGCAAAACTTTAATACAGCGTTTCATAGAACAATTACTGAATAAAAATAGTAAAAGTTAATTCGAAAATAAAAAATATATATTTAGTTACTTTTAATTTGAATAAACACACACATATAGATACTCGTATCAGTCGTATGTATACGGTATAATGCAGTTTCATAGTGATATAGTAGATACTACAGTTACACATAGTCTACAATAGGCTCCATACAGAACGAATGTCTGTTTCTTTCTTTGAAACTTGTCTGGAACGCGTATCATCCGCAGATCGGCGTCTTTTTAGCCATGAAGTCACGTAGGTTTTCGCCTGAAACGGATGAAGTGGTGGTCCGTTGATGGTCAGAAACATGAGATTTGATATGTTCTTCACAGTTAAGTTTGAGCGCAAATCTGTCCTAATTAAATTCATCTGACTAAAATCTCCGTAAGTGCTCAGCATTCAGCTATGGCTACTACAGTAGGTAGTATAACCCTACTTCACTGAAATTTTAGGAAGTATAACGCCGTTATACCGCGTTACCCCTCGACTACACCCCTGCGGTAATAACTTTCTATGTATATCCATAAATACTCGCTAGGATAGCGTATTGGTAAACTGTCTGAAAGTTCTTGGTTTGAATCATAACCTGAACTTCAGATTTAAGTGATCACGTTACATCTTTGCAGGGGTCTTCCTTGGTGGGATATAGTGGTTTGGATCCCGCGTAAAGCCGTAGGTCCCCTCTGTTATATAACCTTATAGATGTTATGAGGGAAGTTAAGGAACCTCAAACAGTATTTTATATATATATATATACAGGTCGTCCGATAAGTGAGTGGCGATTCGGGAACAATTTATAAATAAAAGATAAAGGATAATAAAAATTTTATTGGAAGGAATTTTATTATTAGTAAACTTACAATTAATTCGATAATTAATTGTCATAGGGATCAACCTGATCGCCATTTACACGAACAGCAAGCTGTATGCGTCTCCATGTCCTGTCTGACATTTTTTGTAAAAGTTCTTTATCCTCATTGATGTCACTTAGCACAACTTCTGCGATTTTTGTCAGATCAGATTCACTTTGATTTTCACGGCCATTAATCTGCATCTTGAGGATTCCTCAGAGGGTATTATCCGGGGTAGTCAAGTCCGGACTCCGCGGAGGCCAAGGTACAGGACCATACTTTCCGATCCATCTGCCACGAAAATTTCTGTCTAGGAACTCACGCGCAGCGAAAGCTGTGTCCTGGAGCACCATGTTGCTGAAAAATAGGGTTGTGAATATTCGTATTTCTTAAAGCGGGTAGAAATCTGTTCTCCAACATGTCGATATAACTTCCTGAAGTAATTCGACCAGTGCACACAAATGGACCAATTAAACAATGCGCTGATATTGCACACCATATCATGATTTGAGGGGGATACTGTTTTACTTGATCATAATAATGAGGATTTTCTTTCGACCAAAAAAATGAAAATTTGCTTTTGCCATCGCCATAAAGGGCACATTCATCACTGAAGAACGTACGATCTCTCTCGGCTTTACTTGGAAAAGCTTCAAGAATTTGTTGACAAGCATTAACTCTGACAATTTTATCTTGTGGCGATAAAAACTGAACGGAGGTTGGGCGGAAAGCTTTAAAATGCAAGTCTTTTTTCATCAAATCATGCAGTGTTGACAGGGCCGTAACTACCTATGAGGTCACCGAGGTCCGGACCTCGGTAATTATTTCCTAAAAAAAAAAAGAGAGACAACCGTTCTCCGTGTATGAAACGCATATTACCGCTTTTCTTTTGAAAAGAGGGAGCGTCGAGCGTTTTGTGTTTTGTGTTTAGTGTATAGCTTGGGTTGTGTTTGTAGATGTCATTTTGGTCTGAATTTTGCTCGTCCCGCCGCGCTCGAAAAAAATCTGGACCTCACTAATTTCTAAACCCTAGTTACGGCCCTGAGTGTTGATTTCGGAATATTTAATGCAGATGCACGCCTACGAATACTTTTGGTTAGCGATTGTCGAATTGACACTTGAACATCATCATCTTCCAATCTTGCTCTTGCTTTGGGGTGACCACGGCGTTTTTTATCAATTATCATCCCAGTTGTGAATAATTTCGCCCTTTGGCGGCACATCATTAAATCTTTGTTCAAACCTTTCGCGTACTACCTTCATGCAATGCTTGTTTTTTCCAGATTCATGCCACCATGTTGCTGCTAATATCCGTGCTTCATATGTGTAGGGACTTTCATATGTGTAGGGACTTTCATATGTGTAGGGACTTTGATCACAAATTTTATCAACACGTGCGTCTACCTCAGTCATTGCAACGCCAATAATTAGAAATAATAAAAATAAAACAATGAAAAACCAGAACAAACAGAAATAAACATGAATTACTGCAAAATTAAAAATTAGGATTTCATGTGAAGCTAGCTTAATTGAAAAAAGCTAACTGACATAGAATCGCCACTCACTTGTCGGACGACCTGTATATATATATATATATATATATATATATATATATAAAAGGTATAATTATTCGTTTTAAATGTAGAAAAAGGTAATAACAGATAAAAGAGATATGAAGGAAGTATCGAAGGAGAAAATTAGGAGAGAAAAGAAAAAGACAAATGAATAGTTTTGACTAAAAACAGCCATTTGTTAGTACTAATGTCACATTCTCTTCATCATCGTGCGCCTGGTCACAATGTGAAGTTATAAATCCATCGATTATGGACATTTTTAATGCCATTATTTACACTTGGAAGGAAAATTATCGTTTATTTACAAAGGAAAACTCTCTACACGCAACATTTTATTGGTAATTTTTAAATTTTAATGCGTGTATTTATTTTTTTTATTTAAAATACCCAAAATTGATTTCGTGTTTGAATGTTGGCCATGAATTGAAATGCAGTAACTTTACAGGATTTTATACAACATTCAAATAAGGATAAAATGGCCGCTCCCTTTTAGATGTCTATTTTGTATTAATTATCGCTTCTTGGTCCTAACCCTCATTACGCGCTCAGTTGAGCCGCTAACAATAAACTCTTTGAACTTAGATTCATCTATCACTGAAAAAGGATTTAATCCCTTTAAGATACGAGATTCTCTTTCCTTTTTCCACTAATTTGGAGTTGGAGGTTAAAGAAATAACGTATAGACGAGTTATTGTATTTAATTTTCATTTTCTTTACACTTTGTACTCGTGATGATTAATGACTTAATAGATAGATAGATGGAAATTAATAGACATTTTGTTTACACTGTAAATATCGTACATACAAATATAAATAATTTAATACGCACTAAAATGTAACGCGTTAACGGAATATATTGTTCGCGAAAGATATTTGATTTGGTTTTAAAAGTATACCGATTTCATGCAGTCGCCTTTCCATACATTTTGTGTCGTCCTGAAATTCGGTTTTTCTCGGTAAAGAAAATCTTGTATTTATAATTTTTCCAATATTTCTAATATTTCTAATCTAATTTTTTTTTTGGAAAGACATATCTAATAGTTATTTAGATGTTGTGTATAACTAAAATTTGTTTACAGTGTCAAGGTGTATATACACACCTCATATTATGAAGTGTTCCAGTACACTCTAAATCCTCTTCATTGCGTCTACTTTAACTATGAGAGTACGATATAGTGAGCCATCAGCCTACATATACTCTGAATTTTTAGTATTTAAAATGTGTGTGTGTGTGTGTGTGTGTGTGTGTGTGTGTGTGTGTGTGTGTGTGTGTGTGATTTCCTTCCTGAAAGGTTGAATGGTATGCAAATTGGATTCTTCAAATAATTGATCTGAGTTAAAGATAGCTTTAATGTGGAAATCTTTATTTGGTTTAAATTTTCTCCAAACTCTTTTTTGAACTTTCGAGTTAAATTTAGACAAAATGGGTTTCTCTTTTGACCATTTATTGAATTGGATTACATTCAACCCAATGTTATCTATTCATCTATCTATCGATGCGTTCGTTGAAAACGTTTTTTTTTTTTTTTTACAATTGATTTATTGTAATTTCAATTTGTTTAAATATTTAAATTCATTTGAATTAATTGTTTTAATTATATTTTAATTTAATTTGGCTTTTTAATTTTTTTTTTTTTTTTGTTGGGTGTTGAATATTGCATTATGTTTAATTGGAAATGTATATTGGGCCTATTTTTATAAATGAGGATGCGTGAGGACTAACACACACACACACACACACACACACACACATATATATATATATATATAGTGTGTGTGTGTGTGTGATTGTAGTTAAATGTGAGTATGAATTGCATATGGGTGTAATTAGTGAGGTGACTGCGTTGAAAGTGATGGAAAAAGATTCGGCATTCGTTGCTCATTTGTCATAATTAGGAGGATCTGATCCCTTGGGACGGATTGGAGTACAAAGCCTCGTGGTCGGTCCCCAGCGGGAATTCTCGTTGGAAATGGAGGGGGCCCACAAAGCAGAACCTGGCGCCGCCACAAAGCGTGGATTCTTACTCTTTCAGACGAATCTAACGAGTTGTTGGGAGCAACATTTGATTTTAACGTCGTCGTCGTATCTTGGCTTCGGTTTCTTCAACATTTATATTTTTCATTCGGTCGTACGCCTTCATCCGTGATTTCGGCTAAGATCGGCATAATAATTCCGGGATAATTCCGGTATAATTCCGGGACTCTGAATTGGTACGAAAAGCAGGTGAGAAGTTTCTTATTCAAGAGATGTGAATCGGCCTTATTTCGCTGGCCCGTCCTTTACCGATTCACTGGCCCGCCACCCGGCCTAGAAGCATTAGGCAGCGAGGCTTTTCTTCGAGCACAATGACGTTCGGAGTCTCACCTGGATGACGCTAAGTCAATTACACGGCCCACTAAAGATGGTTACGTGGAGGGTAACCCCATTTATGAAGACAACCCTAGGGAACCCTAAGGCCTCTCGTTATAAGGCTGAATATGGACGTATATAAATATTTAAGGATTACGCCAATGGAGAACCTCTCGACTGAATAAACTCAACAAGAATGTGCGCACATTAACTTTTAGTGTCAGAATTTCTCTTTGAGAGCTTTGAGGCCATTGGTTCACTTCCGACGGGAGAAATGTTACGCCATTTAAACCCTTAATTCCTCGGACGCAAGGACCTATATCCTTATACCTTTAGCGTGATTTCCGGTGTACCCACGACTAATGATGACAGCTTTTGATGAAGGAATGATTTGCTTCCGAAGAGAGAGAGAGAGACCGTTTCATTGGACGAGCTTAGAGGAGCTGCTTATCAATGATTCTTCAGCCCCAATGGGAAAACATTTTAATGGCCTTTAATTTACTTAATCCCGCTTAATGGTTTCTAATCGCACGAACATTTTAACCTCATTATTCACCTAATTGCAGACTTACGTCATATCTAAATAAAGGGATTATTAAGCGGTGTTAAAAACACACTATATAGATGTTACCAAATCTATGGTTACAAATGTATGGAAATGAAGAGTTTGAATGACGTATACTGTAATTATAAAAAGTAGAGATTTTGTACTTTGTGAACGATTGTCCTAATTAGGTGAAAACTGTATAATAATTACTAGGTGATTTCTTGACACGTGAAGGTTTCTGTCGTCTACACGCGTATAATTTTATGTACGTTCATGTAAGCGTAAACATCGCAAATACAGGGTGATAAAAAAGGACGGTCTATAATATTTCATTCATATATTACTTTGGCATTTTTTAAATGTAATTTAGGTTAAGCCTCAAGAATTCTACAGTCGAGTGTGTTTTTACTCTGAACCATTATTTCCATGTGCTTCTGGCACACTGAATAAAATACTTGTACACGAAAAGAACTTCGCTCGTTGTTATCAGAATTTTAGTTAATATAACACCAACTCTCTTTTGGATACTTCTACTAACTGTTAGTAATAAGGATGAAATTTTAGGTTCTCATCACAAAATAGGTTACGTCGTGACGAGTGTCTTAACACCGCTTCCCATCGATCATCGAATGTAAGCGGCATTAGGTCTGGATAGTAGCTGGATGGGAGACCAATCCTCCGCGCCTAAATTATATAGCGACCCGTGGTTCGGATCCCGCGTAAAGCTGTAGATCCTTTCCATCCTATGACCTTAGATGTTGCGAAGAAGATTAAACAACTCGGTCATCATCGTCACCACCACCACCACCACCAAATAGCCTAACCTAGCCTAGTTAGCATACCTTCAGCTACATTAAAAAACTTGAAAGTTCCTTCAAAATAATGATGCAACATAGAAATTATATGTCGGATAATTTATAACAATTTGAATTAAATAAAATAGGACGTCCTTTTTGGACAGACTGTATAATCGGGGTAGGAGATTTGGGAGGAAAAATGTATTTCAATTTATGTAATTTAATAATTATTGTAGCATAATGTATGATAAAATTAATGCATACCTATAAACAATACATATATTCATACATACATCCATCCTTACATCCATACATACATACAAATATATATATATTATATACATAAAAAATATGAAATGTGTGTACACAACTTTTATTATATATATACACACACCTTCGTTAGCTTGGTTTTGCTTTCGCCCTAATTGTTCATTCTGACAAAGTTTCAGGTTTGTCACTCCACCTTAGACCTACAGTTTAACGTGAAATCCAAGCCCCACCCCACCACAGGCGGTCAGAAATTACAACGTTTTCGCCCGGACTCGATCTCACGACATCCCGATCAGTAGCCCAGCGTCTTAACCACTAGCTGGCTACTCAGGGTACCCACTTATATACCAACCAATTTTTATTGCATAGAAGGATGAACAGCTGGGTTTTGCTGCGCGCCGCCTACCCAGGGTACCCATTTATATACCAACCAATTTTTATTGCATAGAAGGATGAACAGCTGGGTTTGCTGCGCGCCGCCTACCCAGGGTACCCATTTATATACCAACCAATTTTTATTGCATAGAAGGATGAACAGCTGGGTTTGCTGCGCGCCGCCTACCCAGGGTACCCATTTATATACCAACCAATTTTTATTGCATAGAAGGATGAACAGCTGGGTTTTGCTGCGCGCCGCCTACCCAGGGTACCCATTTATATACCAACCAATTTTTATTGCATAGAAGGATGAACAGCTGGGTTTTGCTGCGCGCCGCCTACCCAGGGTACCCATTTATATACCAACCAATTTTTATTGCATAGAAGGATGCACAGCTGGGTTTTGCTGCGCGCCGCCTACCCAGGGTACCCATTTATATACCAACCAATTTTTATTGCATAGAAGGATGCACAGCTGGGTTTTGCTGCGCGCCGCCTACCCAGGGTACCCATTTATATACCAACCAATTTTTATTGCATAGAAGGATGAACAGCTGGGTTTTGCTGCGCGCCGCCTGCCTTACTAACGTTAGTTTTGCTTCCGCCCAAAACTTTCATTCTGACAAGGGTCAGGCTTGTTGTCTCACCTTAGACCTACAGCTTAACGTGGAATCTGAATCACGGCCCACCACTGGTGGTAAAAATTACAAAGTACTCGCCCGGACCCGATCTCATGACCCGATCAGCAGCCCAGCGTTTTAACTACTAGGTTACCCAGAGTACCAATTTATCTCTCAACCAATGATTTTGTATACAAGTATGAACAGTTGGGTGAACCCGGAGCCTGTGAATTCGTAGCCGCATATATATACTGTATATATATATATACACACACACCTCTATTTCTTTAAACATCAAAAGAAGATGATGTGGATAAAATTGGCCGAAAAGAAAACATCGTAATTGATATCCATCAAAAGTAAATAAAAGAAGCCATACGTGGATTGAGGATTTTTTTTTTTTTAAATTAAAAAAAGATTGGGGGTCTTAGATTATGGGGGACTCGGGATTTGGTGGGGTGATAAAAGTAGGGGTTATACCTATACCCTGCTTTATAACGCATAATGAAGTTTAGGAACCTCTTCTCTGTGTATACCCCAATCCCATTTTCTTTCTTTCATTTTTTTAATGGGGGACTAAAGAACTGATGGGTTCCTTATTTTGCATTTCAATGTCGGGCCGCGTCTATTTGGGAGGTCACAGAGCTTTACTGACGAGTCTAGTCGTCTCCTTCGGTTCTGTAACGTCAATGGAACAAGGGCATAACGGCAAACGGAACAATAGGATGCCGTTCCGTTATATAACCCTTTTAATAACTAACGTTTCAGTATTTCGTAGCTGCTGGCCTTCGGTTTCTCTTACACGGGAAGGATTTAACACCTCTATGATTGATTGTCAGTACTGCACAAACATTGACCCTTCAATAGGGACCATTATGCTGGCTTCGTGGATAGGGGGGGGGAGAAAGAGAGAGAGAAAGAGGATGCTAACCCTTAGTTGCCTTAAACATAGAAGAATATTTATAGCATGTCTTGTTTGATATACACATTTGATTCCTGTAACTGTTACCAAATAATAAATAGTAATAATAATAATAATAACTGATAATAAATTATTATTAATAATAATGATAATAATAATAATGATTTTCCATAGTATATAAATGTCAGTAAATACTTTTCCTCCAAGTTCAGTAAGTAAGTCGACATAAAAACAGCAATGGAGATAAATATCGTTGAACTGCAACTGACAACATTTTTATTGCTGAAAAATATTTATTGGCAAGCGAAAATGCTCTTTATCAAACTTGCTTTCAATCGCTGTCTCAATGAAAGACTTTGAACGGATCATTTAGCCAACCAACTAATCCAACCGATCAAAGAATCAACCAACCAATTTTAATCCGCGTTTCGGCAGCCGACTTAGCCTATAGTTCTTTGGTCTACTCTTTGAGAGAAAGAGACACGATTAAGTTTCACCGCGACCAACCAACCAAATAGGAATGAAATTAGTTACGCTCTCTTTACGACAAACACTTAATTATATACATTTTGTAGAGACAGGACTTTTTTTTGTAGAGAAAACAACGAAGTTCCTCCTCCAGTTTTAGCCATTCACGAAGGTCTGTTTAAAAATGTATATTTGTATGTAGGCAAAAAATGCTCTTTAACCTCTTTCGCAACATATGATGGAGGGGACCAACGGCTTTACGCGGGATCCGAACCACGGGTCGCTACATAATCTGGACGCGGAGGACGGTCTCCCATCCAACTACTACCCAGACTCAATGTCGCTTAACTTCGCTGATGAACGGGAAGCGTTGTTACGACATTGTCTATAACGTAACATTTGCGAGTAGGAAGCATTTTTTTTTTTTCATTAATTTTGCGATAAAAAAAGTGTTTGAAAATATTTCTTCCTTAATTTATGTTATTTATTTAAAGTCGTTTTGATATTAATGTTTTCTATAGATATATCGTAATATTAATAGTATCATTCATACTGATACTAATAACTCTTTCCCAGCACTCGACAGAAGGGGTGAGAACAAGGGTAATTTTTATTTATAGCTTGCTAAGCGAGAACGCTGTGGAATTGTGGTGGTCTGTAGTTTCGAAGCATTACTGTATCATTTTCCTCGCGGCCATTTTCCTATTTATTTCTTGGACAACTATAGGCCTATGGTTTTTCTTCTAAATGTTACCTTTGGGAGAAATTTTGTTTCCTTTTGATACGTTTTAACCGCGGTATTATTTTGTAGGTATTTTAACATTTAATTTTTAGTCATTATGACGCATTTTTCTCGAAGTTATTCTTCCACAATTTTTCATATTTTCGTGTCAGTCGTTTTGTATCATTTTCCTCGTGGTTCGAGGCTTTTTTTTATTATTTTCTCGACTCATTATATTATTATCCTTGTGGATGTTCTTCAAGACGGTTTGTTATCAATCCGCTCAATGTTATTTCCATTTTGATCAGCGCCCAAGAGTGAGAAATTTGTAAAGGAGGAAATTCTCAAACTGATCTATTACCATTTCATGCCATTTTTATCGTTATCAACAGCATCCTCGTTTTGGTTCGAGTTAGGTTAGGTTAGGTTTAGTTAGGTTAGTAAATATTAGCCAGTACGAATGTGAGTGACATTCTTTTTTCAAATTTAGAAACTCTTTTCTCACTGTGTGCATTCCCACTTTGGGAATGGGAAATGGGAATGACAGTTTCGCATTCCTTTTTTAATCCAACGTATCATTTTCCTCGTGGGAATCCCTAATTCAAGACATTTCATATTTTCACTAATAATATCATTTTCCTCGTATTGTCGCTTAAATATGTTTACATTTCTGTTTCAATCCATTCATATCATTTTCCTTGCGGTCAATTTTTAGATAAACATTTTCTCTGGTGTATTTTTGAACACTTTATTGCTTTTGTAAGATGCTTTTAACTTTTAGAATAATTAACGAATGAAATAAAATATTATGTCCAGATTTTATTTTTTATTTATTTTTTTTTAAGTAATTTTCAAAGCAAATTTTAATATTAAAATAATTTCAAACTCTGTTTGTTGAATTATTATCATGATTACGGTCGTATAACCCCTCATATATATATATATATATATATATATATATATATATATATTATATATATATATATATATACTATACACGTTCTTTATATGCCGATGAAATAAAATAGAATCTATTACATACGAAATGTATACATCACACGCATGAATAATGAATAAAAGAATGGTGAATAACGAGGGATAATACATTGAAATGAATAAATTTGGTTAAAAAGAAAATCCATAAATGGTATTTTTGCCTCTCGTGAAAAGGGACAATAAAATATAGTGATTTCATTATATTTCATAACTAATAATATTATCAAGTCGATTTCACTTTAGTCCCCCTTTCGATGTAACCCCTATAGACGCTACTCCCTCCTCAATAGCCCGTCTCTCGTATGTATCCATGTCTGTTTAACTTTTTTTTTGGTTGGGGGGGGGGGGGGGTGCAAAATGACATGAAACTCGAAAGGTTTTGATCGTGGACAATGATCGTATTTGCTCTAAATAAAATATTATTGTCGAGAGATGAGGAAATTTCTGCTAAAATGATTGCTATATCTATTCACCCTCTTAACGCTCGATTGGGATCCAATATGGCGGAAAGTAAGGCCCGCATCGCGATCTTCTTTTGTCAGGCCCGATTTCCCGCGCGCCATGGAGCTCTGCGCGGCCGCCATATTTGACTAAGTGGCTTTTACCCGGAAAGTGGCGGCATAACGGTATTGGGTTGATTTGCACTTCAAAGATACATTAAAACTCGGTCAACACAGCTAATCCGCCAGGCGAAATAGGATCAAATAGTTTTTTGGACGTGTGCGCGCGCGCGTATGTGTGTATATATATATATATATATATATATGTGTGTGTGTGTGTGTGTGTTCGCGCAGTTTAGTTGAAAAAACATCAGAAAAGCAATTCGCGGGCCAATAGACAAATTGAACATCAGCTGCATGTTAAAACGGTCTATTGAAGTCTAATGTTAAGGAGTTAGTTTAACATTTAATGCTTCTAATTGTTAGATGAGAGGGAAAGTCTCGAGTAGCATTTGAGGGAAGGAGCCGAGGGAAGGAGGATCCTGCACAGAAATCATAACATTCCTGACGGAGATGAAGGCAAAATTTCATGGTTTTCTCTTTTCTAAAAGCGAGTCAATTGGAAAAGCAATTTGTAGAAGCCTTAAGCGGTCTTACCTCAAAGGAAATTTAGCCGATATTTTAAATGAAAGAGACAAGAGTAGATTCACTATTTAAATTGCATCAATTACGCTTACCACTCAACTATATATATATATATATATATATATAATATATATATATATATATATATATATATATATATATATATATACAGTGCGTTCGAAAAGTCTCTCCGCAGTGCTGTGTTAAACGCATAGGAAATTGAAAAACTACAATGTTTTCATTCATCCATGATTTAGTGATTTTATTACATAACCTCTTGATTTTACAGCATGTGTTCAAAGTGTTTTCCACCATTTTGCAGGCACAGAGCAACTCGTCTACACTTGTTGTCAAACACTTTTTAAAGTGTTGTGTTGACTGCGGAGAGACTTTTCGAACGCACTATATATATATATATATATATATATATATAGGGTGTCCCAGAAGTTTGGACTCGTATGGAAAATAGACATTATATTTTTAGAGTGAAACAAACACATTTCTAATGTCAGTTTTACATATTTCAGGAAAGAAAATACCCTGATGGCTCAGTATACCAATCAGGTGGAACTGGTATTGCTACATGTTTCCGGAAAAAGCCAGAGGGAGGTATGTTCGTGAAATAACTGACACGCCTCCCTCTGGCTTTTTATGGAAACATGTAGCAATACTAGTTTCACCTTCTCTTGATTGGAATACTGAGCCATCAGGATATTTTCTTTCTTGAAATATGTAAAACTGACATTAGAAATACGTTTGTTTCACTTTAAAAATATAATGTCTATTTCCCCTATGAGTCCAGACTTCTGGGATACCCTATATATACTGTATATGCTCAAGTTGGTCGAACATTTGTGTAAATTTTTGTCCGTGACCATTTTTTACCGATCAGGTCGAACAGGTTATATATTTTATATTTTCAAAGTTTTAATCACTTTCGCTCGTGGTAAATTAAAGGGGTGAGTCCATAAGAGAGTTTAGAGAAAAAGCATTTGGTTTATCATATATATATATATATAGTATATAAAATTATTATCACCCGTGTTTAGATTTTAATAAAAAGAAAAATGAAGTCAAATAAGTCGTCTTTTATATTTACTCAAGCTTTACACAGCCTTTGATTTGTTTTAGATTAGGTTACGCTTGGTTAAGTTAGGTTGGTTCAGTTTAGGTTAACCTGAGTTAACTTTCAAAAAGTAGGTCGTACAAGAAAATCCGATTTGTTTGCAGTTAGACCTAATTGGTTAAAAAGGTGGCTTATTCTTGGTGTTACTTTTGGATTTAAGCATATATATATATATATATATATATATATATATATATATATATATATATCTTCTTCTTCTTCTTCTTCTTCTTCTCTTATATATATTATATATATAAAAGAGGAAGTTTGTTTATTGGTTTAGTTGTTCGCTATAGAAAACCAAACGGTTGAACTTACAAATTTTAAAATAACTTCATAATAACCAGTTTTTTACAAGGAATCTAATGGTGCTATTTATTTATTTATTTATTTAAAATTTATTTATTTATTTAAAATTTAACGAAAATAGCACGACTTAACCTAACCAATCGTCGATGCCGTACAATTAACCTAAAATAAATAAATAAAAAAAATTTATTGTTTTCCATTCAATTTAGGTTAGGTTGGTTAGGTTGGTTAGGTTGGTTAGGTTAGTTAGGTTAGGTTGGTTAGGTTAGGTTGGTTAGGTTAGGTTGGTTAGGTTAGGTTGGTTAGGTTGGTTAGGTTAGGTTGGTTAGGTTAGGTTGGTTAGGTTAGGTTGGTTAGGTTAGGTTGGGTTGAGTCGTGATATTTTCGTTAAAGCTTAACCTAACCTAACTTAACCTAACCTAACTTAACCTGCTAGCTATTTATTTATTTATTTTATAAATAAAATTTAATGAAAATAGCACGACTTAACCTAACCAATCGTCAATGCCGTACAGTATAAAGAATCCTCTTCTCTTAATAAAAATAAATAAATAAATTTTTTTTTATTTTTTTATTTATTTTTTTAGGTTAATTGTACGCCCTTGACGATTGGTTAGGTTAAGTCGTAATAGTTTGGTTAAAGAGAAAATATTTGAGCTTCAGCTGGGATATTTTGGAAATATTTTAGGTTACCCGGGCAACGCCGGGTAACCTGCTAGTATATATATATTAGGGTGGTCCAAAAAGTTAAAGCATCGACTAAGTTCTCTCCACAAGGTTGGTTTTATGCCTCTTGGTGTGGACAGTATTTGTGCAAAGTTTCACGTTATTCGGTTAATATTTAGGGGTCGCCCCACTTGCCCCTTTTTGAAAATTTGGGAAAATATATAGACAACTGAATAACTAAATTTTTTTTTGGTTCTCAAAGAATATGAAAGAAAACAGTAAGACAATAGGACATGATAATGGGTGTATCTTCATTATTTCTTCTGCATCAGAGTCGCCTTGGATGGTATTGGTATATGTTTTCGGTGGGCGGCTACGAGTTGTAGGAGGTACTGCTTCTGGTCCTCGTTTCGTGTCAAAGTGTCATTGTAGCGTTGTGCGAGAGCAATACCTCGCTCGGCAGCATCATTGACGACTTTCATCTTTAAGGCGCGATCTCTAAGTTCCCTGTAGTTCTTGTCATTTGGCCATTCCCGTGGATCTTTTTGAAGTAACTGGCGCGCTTCCTCCTTACCTCCAACTTTCAAGGCATCAAAGAGGGTCAATGTCCTTTTCGTGACGAAGGATGCCACATCATTTTCAACACCAGCTTCCGCCATGTCGATTCGTCGGGGGCAGCCATTCTTTTGGGGATGTTGGAGGTGTTGAACCATTCTCCTTTTGGTATCAGGATCGATCCTATTATCGAAGAAGGCCAGTCCAATCAGATGCTCCGACAAGTACCACAGGTGGCGTCTTAGAGCTGTCTTCGCCGCTTGTGCAGCTCCTCCGTGTGGATATTTTTCCAGAAGATGCAGCATTTGAGATCATTGAGAGGAGCTTGTGTCCCCATTGGCGCTTCATGCCAGTACTTGACGTAAATCAGACTGACAAATAAAGCCAGCTGAGTCACGTTTCGTTCTTCGCGTGCTGTGAGCTTGAATTGATAGTGAAAGAGGTAGATTTTGAGCGCATAAATCGCCTTCGCCATCCATCTCGCGTGGTGCATGGGACCCGGAGCTCGGATAAAGAGTTGACCACCAGTCTTTCCCCCCAGGAAGAGCAAAGATAGTTCAAGGAACTCCTTGTAGTCGTCACGAGGTTGGCTTGCCTGAAGAGCGTTAGGTAAGTAAGTGAGCATCTCTTTTCTCATCTCTTGGAGTTGAGGGTTCTCGAACAAGCTGTCCGATGCTGAGACAAATGCTTCGTGGGAGAGAGATGGCCATTCCTTTTGAAATCGCTTAAAAAGGCCTGTTTCAGGACTTCCTGTTGAGCCAAATATTGAGGCAAAGACATCAGCAAGTACGACTTCAAGTATATGATGTCGACAACCGATCCAAACTAGCTCGTGACCCAATGCTTCTTCAATCCTGACACAGGCTCCGCGATGTAAACCCGTGTTTGACGCAGTGGTATCGAAGACGAGACCTCTCACATGCTGTTCCACGTTCCATAATTTCATAGTTTGAAGGCATGCCTGGGCCTGTGCTTCTCCAGTTCCTTGTTTCATCTTTGGGACACCAAGCAGCTTCTCCTGTCCATTGGAATGTTATAAGGATTGCTATCCGATGCACATTCGTCTTCTTCCCTTCAATGCCGGGGAGAAGCTTTCCGTCCCAATGGAGAAGGACAGGGTCTTCTAGAGAGAATGATTCTAGGTCTTCTCGAGCTGCCTGTTCTCGCCCACTTTCTCTGTAGCGATGAATAGAGCTCCGAGAGCACGTCATCCCAGACAGATCATGCCCCGCGGCCTGTAATACAGCTCCAGTTACGAAAACAGCATTCCGGTCAGAAAGATTGGTGCGATCCATTGCTCCAATGACTTCTGGAGATTGGAAAATGTTCGTAACCTTGTTCTTGGGACGCTTTGGTGCCGGAGCTTCAGACGAAGAAGGAATCGGAACCGATGGTCTATAGTCGTCGTCGTCTTGCGAAAAAAGGGAAGAAGAAGAGGAAAGATCAATTGATGACACTCCTGCTTCTTCCAAATCTTTCTGTGTTGCTTCATGCCTTGCCTTCCTCTTGGCTTCCTTCTCCTTTCTGGATCGCTTTCTGTCCTCTTGTGTAGTCGGTTCCTTATCAATGCCAGCCATGCTGCAAGAATTGACGTCCTTGCGCTGCATGGACAGGAAATTTCTGTCCTCAACGTTGACGATTGTGCTCATGGCATCACTGGTTGCGATGTCAAACAGTTCCTGGATGTCCGCTTTGAAGATGTCTTCATTCATTCTATCGCTGGCACGTTGCCTGGTCCTGTGCTTCTTGAGTGTTTTGTAGCGGTCTAAAAGCTTTGAAAGCTTACGGACACAGGAGTCGATCCGTTGAGTTGGGATCCGCGCTCGGGTCCAGACTTCAATCACCCTCTGGCATGCCTGGTTCAGACTGTCGGAGGTGGTTTGCTTTTGATTGATGTGGTGGTATTGCCCCAAGAGGAGGGCGTCAAGGCATGTAGGGAGCCTTGACGTGGATAAAGTTCCAGTTGCCATCCCTAGAAGCCAAACTTTTGGAATTGATCGAGTTTGAGCCATCGGACCTACGGAAGAAAAAGTACATTATATAATATATATTCAGAGTGGGGCGACCTCTAAATATTCACCAATCACACTGCAATTTTGCACAGACCATGTGGACAATAAATGGACAAACACCACACTTGTGGAGACTATCTAAGACAATTTTGAAATTTCCCCCTATGGATTTGGACCCCTAATATATATACTAGATGTGCCTCGGTGGTCTAGTAGTTAGTCACTAACTACTAGACCACCGAGGCACATTCTAGTATATATATATACATATATATACTAGAATGTGCCTCGGTGGTCTAGTAGTTAGTGTCGCTGGCTACGAATCCATCGGCCCCGGTGACAGCAGGCGGCGCGCAGCAAAACCTAGCTGTTCATCCTTCGACACAATACAAAAATTGGTTGGTAGGTAAATGGGTACACTGTGTAGCCTAGTGGTTAAGACCCTGGGCTGCTGGTGGGGCGTAATTCGGATTCCAAGTTAAACTGTAGGTCAGAGGTGGAGTGACAAGCTTGACCTTCGCCAGAATGAAAAATTCGGGCGAAAGCAAAACCAAGATTAACCAAGGTAGACAGTAAGTTTATTATTTAATTTTCCTCGCCTTAAAGTTTAGATTCTATGTATAATCTAGAGAGGATTTTTATAGAATTTCTATTACAGTAAATACTGAATTCATATGAGAACGTTATAGGTATAAATATATATTATATAGACTATATTTAGTTTGTAAATAAAAATGCGAAAATAGTTGTTTTCAAATATAGAACTATTCTTATTTGGCGAATATGTCGTACGTTATTGGCATATATATATATATATATATATATATATATATACTAAAAAATATACTAAATTCTTGAATACAATACAAAATAACAAAGATATACAAGAATACTCTCCACTTGCTTCCATTGATAATAATAATAATAATAAAAATAATAATTATTGTATTTTATTTTAATTAACTTAAGAGGCTTTGGTACAGAAACATAAAAAAAAAAAGAGAATATATTTATAAAAGTTCCTCTGCAAAAATAAGTTAGTGTCAGGGAACGAAAGAAGCGCCCGTTTTCTTTGGGGGATAAATGGAAGAAAGACTAAACAAATATGGCGGTTTCTCTATTTTTCTTTTTGTAAAATAAGAGATTTAAATAAACTCAAGATGGACGCATCAAAAGAGCGGCTTTATGACCCCGTTTGACCTCAATTTTGACCTTTGTTCACTCGTATTTAAGTCTTGACCCGCGGTTTGATACGGTTTGAACGAATAGTTCGGTGGAAAGTGACAAGGCCTTTTCATAAGTCTAGAAAATGACACCTCTAAACAGTTGAAGATGGACGAAGAAATTGATTCGAAACGTTTGACGATTTTAATAAGCTTATGTTGTTTATGTAAACACAAATAGTTTTCTCTCTCTCTCTCTCTCTCTCTCTCTCTCTCTCTCTCCTGAGTTATATGTTTATCTTTGTAACTTCTAATATATACGGGGGTTAAGTTCCTTAAATTGAGAGTCTGATTAAATGGTTAAAGACAGGTTCTTCCTCAAGTATAGATGACCTATCGATTGGGCATTTAAAGTAGGCTAATGACGTAATGAGTTCATATAATCATTGTTTTTTGTCAGCCATACTCGCTCATAGTCATATTCCTGTAGTCATATTCTATCCAGCGATAATTACAGGCTTATTGCTGTTGGTTTCTGAGTCTCAAAATTACTTGAGAAATTTTTGAAAGCTACGCCGATTAAATGATTATGTACATCTCCAAATCAGTTTGGTTTTAAAATGTCCCATTCAACTGATATGTGTATATATTGAAGGAGATTGTATCTAATTAAATACACTAACAGTAATTGGTCTATTTATAATTATTTCATGGATATAATCAAAGCATACGGTAGTATGGATCACAATAATCTATTTAAAAAATTAGAAGAAAGCAGTGTTCCACTGTCATGTTTTAAATATATTAAATTTTGCTGCACCCACCAAACTTTTATGGTTAGATTGGGCAATGTATTGTCCGAATGTTTTGGGTTTCTCATGCCGGAGGAGTTAGACGAGGCTCCTTGCTCTCTCCTTTGTTGTTTATTGCGTATATTGATAGACTAATTACTTCTCTTAATGAGGCAACAATAGGATGTTGGATAGATAACATGAGGATAAATAACTTGGTCTATGCTAATGATATGGTATTAATAAATCCTTCAATTAAAGGTCTGGATCATCTTATGAAAATACGTGAATTATATTAAAATAATTACGGGTACACGGTACTATATTGCACGAGTCGACCCTCTAAGGCAGGGGTGGGCATTCAGTCGCCCTCGAGGCCATTTCTGATTAATATTACAGACCCGACTTTACTTTATGTAATTATTCGAAATCATTCCTTCCATTATAATTTTTTTTATTTAAATAAAATTTATTGCATCGTTATTACTTATTGAACATAACTTTGTTAGTATTATAAAAACACGAAAGCACGGAGAAATATTTATAATGATAATTGGCAACTCGAGCTTTGTTTAGTTGCAAATCGCGAGGTTGATCCTATTATTGTAATTTGTACAGTGTTTTAGGCTGCTTTATATATAATTTTTAACGTTAATTAACACCAATAAACTTTCCGATGCATTTGCATTCAATCAGACGTTAAGAAAAGCGTGCCCACCACTGCTCTAAGGGTTAAGCAGCTGGGTTAAGTTATCACCAGCTTCTTAACTGATGACTCGTACACAAGAAAATAATATCGAAGTTTCCGTGCGTGCGAAAGGAAACGTGATTATAAAGAACTTCAGATTCTGTACGAGCGAAGCTAAAGACAGTTTTTTATATTTTTTACACTAATATCTATGGGCCGCAACTTTGGTCTAATTATAGAAAAGGTTCTAGCAGCACTTTAAATTTGCTTTATAACATCTTTTAGACCCCTGCATTTATAAGTTACCTCCCAAGATGCTCAGTTTCGCAAATGTTCGCTAATCACAATGTCTCGAGCCTTCCTAAGGTAATAAGACGTGCTCAATACAGTTTAACGGCAAAGAATTAAAAATTCAGACAATCCAATTGTCCAAACTATTCATCGTTGTGTCTTCATATGTCTTCTATATACTCTAGAGTCTAGACACGTATGGTATGAAAATGTTTGTCTTGCTCCACTTAACATCGTTATTAGTATTTTCTTGACTTTTTTTTTTAGTTTTATTTGGTTTATGTTTTATTATTATTATTTTTATTTATTCATTATTGGAGAATGCGTATATCATTGTAACCTGACCTTTTTTCTTTTCTATTCCGACCGATCCTTCTGCATGGAACTGATTTCAATTATACCCCATAAGAAAAGCTTTCGAGTCGATCCCAATTCTAGGTCCATTTTAAAGTACGAGATGAATTAGATTCCAAATCCGGCCAAAATCATTGATTCGAATCCGAATTCCCTCACTTCCCACCGAAAGTATCAAACACGGTTCCGGTTCCATAGTTACGGTTAAAAACTGGATCTCAATCCGGAATCGAATGTGGACTCGTCTTAATCGCTAATTTAATAATTAACTAAAACGTATCTAATTACGCGACAATCTGACGCTGATTTTTATAATCATTCAAGTACATTCTTTGAAGAGCGAAGAGTATTGAAATTCAAAGATGTATAATAAAAGCGGAACATTTTATTTTCATTCGTAAATGTATGTATGACCAAATCATTAACTTACACTGGATAAATAAATATTTCGTAACTCATCAAAAAATCCACTCATAAATCAGACAAGAAATAGATCAGAGCGCGTTATTACTCAATTTGGATTGTCTTCATCTCAAAAATTACTCATTTTCATTGGACTGAAACTATGAAAGGACTATGGAAGCATTGATGTAAAAAATATTTCGAACGTAAATTTGTTTAAAAACGAGTTAAGATCACTTTCAATAAAGTAATACTGATAAAAATGTGGGATTAAGCGGATTACTTTTTTATTTCTCGTATACGGTTTCATTTTCAGTATTTAATTATCAACTCTGTGCCGTAAATATCTTTCAATCTCTCAACATCTTTTCTCCGCTTTGCTTTAAAACTTTCACTCGTCTTAAAAATTTGCTTAACCTTTTTTAACCTTCCTTCTTAAACAGACAGCCTCGTAGGGACCAGCCGATCTGTTGCTGTCTGTATTCCTTTGTAGTATTCCTTTGTATTTGTGTTGTATCGCTAATACAGTTTCGACTTACGATATTTAACGCGTATATTTGTATTACAAAATTTATTCCTAATTTTTAAGTCTTAGTTCGTTTTGTGTATTCTAAATTTAATACTTCTTATTCATGATTTATATATTATTTAATAATGATAGCTATTACGTACATGAAGTAACGTGTTTTATCGTTAATTAATGTGAGAACCCAGTAAAGCCTGAAGCTTAAGGGCTAAATTAAATAAAATGGGTCATTTGATAATTGCTTTACCAGTTAAAATTATTGTACCATAGTAAAAATTGTAATATTGTAATAGTTCTTTTATAAATAAATAATAATTGACTGATTGCCTGACTGACACAATGACTATTAATAACGATAGTAATAATGTTGATTTTGGAATTTCTTTTGCGTTATTTTTTTCTTTCAAAATTTTTAGTGAATTTTCTAAAATTAAAAATATGCAAAATCTTGATTTTAATTTTATTTTGAAACGTATATTAAATTATTAATTCGAATGGGGGCTAACAACCCCTACTCCTCAAATGCCCTCTTTTCAAGAAGAGAAATATAAACATCATTATAACCTCATATTATACAGTATAAAAAAAAAATGGAGTTAGTTTAGTCCAATTTGTGTCAATTAATCTTCAACCCATTGTCAGTAAATATTACATTAGTTACTAGTAGTTCAGATTACTACGTTACCTTTGGGTACTTTTGAAAACAAGGACAATATTTTAATTCCTTAGGCCAAGGCTACACGAGCGACTTTGTTGCTGCGACGAAGTTGAACGACAAATTGCAAAGAATAGGTACTGTTGTTTCCTATGGGGCAAGCTACGCGGCAGACAGTCGCTGCGACAATTATTCTCCGTTGCATCTGGCTGCGTTTTCCCCCGCGACACGACAAAGTCGCACGGAGGACTGGTTGTATCGTTCCGAGTGCGGTAGGCTAAACGAGCGACTTTGTCGCAGTGTCAGTCTAAAAACGAAGAAATCGCAGCGACTCGTCGTAGCCCATGTAGTTTGTAACGGCTACTGCGATTGTGTCGCTGCGACACCTGCAACTCTGACGCAACGACAAAGTCGCTCGTGTAGCCATGGCCTATCTTCAAAAATTGAAGTACGTGGTATTCTTCACTCGATGGTCGGAGATTATTGAACCCAAACTGGGTTAAAGTAATTGGACAGTTTTTCCCCGAGTGCCAATAAAATTATCTTAAGTCGAAAACGAATATTGAAATACATAAAACTTTAAGATCTGTAAACATCTGACGCTAAGTCTAGCAGTGCGTGGGAGGCGGGTCGAAGAACGAGAGGAGGCTATTCAATAGTGCTACGCTGTCCGATCCATCTGCCAGGCACTGTGTCACGCAACCAGTTGTCGGTGTGTAAAGTAAAGTCACAGCTACCCACAATTGACTAGATGAAAGTAAATATTCGAAAGGAGTGTGCCAACGTCTCTACTAGGGTGTTCGGCAGTGTTCGTAGTGGTTTATGTAAGAGAAATGACGTATGTAAACGGTTTCACAGGCTGTAGTTTCAACACTTACTGAAATAACAAGCATTCCACATTGCCATTTTTGGTTTACCCTATACATAACCTTTGGTTTGCTTCCGCCCGAATTATTCATTCTGACGAAGGTCAAACTTTTCACTCCACCTTAGACCTACAGTTTAACATGGAATCCGAACCACGCTCCACCACCAGCCAGCCCAGCGTCTTAACCGCTAGGCTACCTAGGGTACCCATTTATCTACCAACCAATTTTTTTTATTGTGTGGAAGGATGAACAGCTGGGTTTATATATATATATATATATATATATATATATATATATATATATATATATATATATAAGCTGAGCCGGGTGCGCCTGTGTATATGCGATGGAGATAATAAGAGAGCAACTCGCTCCTCCACCATGCCATGCCCACAGGTGGGGACACCAGCTTCACCTTCGTGTGAAAAAACCGACGCACGGAACTACTATGAAGTGTAGACCTATACAGCATATTGCAGGAAGTCTGTGTAACTAGGGATTTCATGAAATCCCCAAGATGTTGAGGGATTTCATGTAAAATTAAGTCGTGATAGTTTCGTTAAACCTACCGGAAGATTATTGAATGTCCGGTTAATTGAATATCCGGTTAGGTCAACTGTACGTCCTTGACGATTGTTTAGGTTAAGTCGTGATATTTTCGTTAAATCTAACGAAAATATCACGACTTAAACTTCATAAAATCCCTAAAAATTTTAGGGATTTCATGAAATCCCTAGTTACACAGATTCCCTGTAATATATATATATATATATATATATACACACACACACACAGGGTGATTTAAAAAAGTGTTAACACACGTTCTTTTTTATTTCAAATTTATTTGTAAACATTTTTTGTGATGCAAACAGTGCTTCATACAGTCTACTTTTTGTCCACTGATATCTATGCATGTATGAAACGGTCAAACGTTGCTTCCAGGGCCCTAAGGCACATCTCTGGTGGTATTGATTGGATGACATCTGTAATTCGTTCTCATATAAGTGTTAACATTTTTTTAATCACCCTGTATATATATATATATTATATATATATATATATATATATATATATACAGGGTGATTAAAAAAATGTTAACACTTATATGAGAACGAATTACAGATGTACACATAATAATACTGTAATAATACTGTAATATATAACTTTTTACATTTTCAATGAAGGAAATTAGTTGAAATAGAAAAATACACTGGACCAAAACACGAATTAATGAAGTAATTTCATAACCAAGTCTCACAATCGCATAGAAAAAGGTTCGCCTAAAAGTTTATAAAAAAAGTTACTAATTGGTGTTAATTTAATATTCTCTGTTGCTAATTGGTAACATATTCTGCTTTTTTTTTTTATATATTTTATTCTTTTTTTGTGAGAGTAATTAAGTTCTAAAAACAAAAATCCCTTCATTAACAATTAGGAATTTTGTTATACTTTTTAGATATTTTATATTCATAGTCGAACTTTTTTCCAAAGCTCTTTGCATAATTTTAGTTGTGTACGATGTAGGGGAATACGAAATTATCACGGCACCCCAGTATATGATGTATTGTATTATATTAATATAATATTGTTATATTATATTAATATTATAGTGTTATATTAGTATAATATTGTTTTATTAATATTATAGTGTTTTATATATATATATAGGGTGAACCAAATGTAGGTGGACAGTAAATGATAACGTTTATTTTGAGAATACATATTTAATTTTTTTGTATACTATAATACAAAATAAAATTTAAATAAATTTAGTTATAATATTTAATATAATAAAACACAAACACCATAGTTATAATGAACACCATAGTTATAATATAATATAACACAAACCGTATTCAACCTACTGTCCACCTACTTTTGGTTCACCGTGTATATACACACACACACATTATATTACATTAAATTACGTTATATTGTTACATTGTTACATTATTTTGTAAAGATAAGAATGAATCGAAGGAAAAAAAAAAAATTTGAAAAATGATTTTGGTCTTCGATTGAGGAAGGAACGATTTTGAAAACTTGAAAAACTATTTTTGGTTGTCTTCTTTTCTGGTCTTCTTTTTTTCGGTCTTTCTTTGGGGATTTTCCTTTTTATTTTTTTTATTTTAAATTTTTATTTTAGGTTTTCTTTTGGTTACACTTTTGTGGTATTTGACGAAAGATTTGATTTGGTTTCTGTCAAATTTTATGAAGAAACGAAAATAATAGGTGAAATTTGGTTTGTATACGGTTGATGCCTTCGTGTATATATATATATATATATGATCATTGTCTGGTCTGGTATCGAAGCCATAAGGTGGTATTATAAGGCTGTAAAGCGTATTAACACTATAGTCTAATTACGCATAAAACAAACATTATATTCAAATCCGCACAACATAACCGAACATTAAAGCAATGTTGTAAATGCGATGAATGTTTAAATCCTACCCAAAATATCTCATAGGGCAATGCCCACCTGAATTGACTCGAATTAAGCTTAAAATGGCAATTTCACAGCCTTTAATGACCAGAATTATTGGAGCTAAATGCAAAAAGTTCTTTTCATTGCTTCAACAAAGGCTTACCCTCTCCAAAAGATCTCCAAGGAATTTTCAAAAGGTCTCCAAGGAATCTTCAAGAGAAGAGTTGAGGGAACATAAGCCTCCAATTAGGGATTAGGGATGGAACATATTTAAATGTCTTGTTAACGATATAAGCACCATTTGCCCACTTAAAGAAGGATTATAATATATATATATATATATATATACAAACGCGATAAAAGGTGTGAAATAACGTCAGCTGTATCTTGCGTCTGAAGAACTATGCATGCACTATTGAGGACCCTATCTAATACTCTGGATATCTATAATGTGAATTATAACGGTTTAGGTATATTATATATTTCGATTTTCAAAAAGCGTTTGATAAAGTACCACATAGAAGATTATTAGTCACTTACCTGGCATTGAATTCACGCGAGCACTTAACTAGCTCTGAAGTCATTAGTTAGGTCTCCATGCAGTACAGACTTCTCTTCTCTCTCTCTCTCTCTCTCTCTCTCTCTCTCTCTCTTCTCTCTCTCTCTCTCTCTCTCAGTATACATATATAGTATCCTTTCACTTCCCTGTTTGTATATCCATCTCAATCTATATAAGAATGAAATTCGAAAACATATATATAATTTGAATACACATGCATGCAGGAGAGTATGTGTGTATATATATATATATATATATATATATATATATATATATATATATATATATATGCATACATATAGGAAATGTAAAGAAGCATCGTTAGAAAACATCCCTTCCTCGATATACATATAAAAAGAAGACAAGCGAGAAGAAATTCTAAAAATATATCGAGAGAAAAACAATAAAATTTTCTGTTCTGAAATTCTATGAATATTTTCTTTTGACTGAATAGGTACAACTTTGATTACTTCAAAAAAACCAATTTCCAAAAGCAGACAAAGGAAAAACACCATTTGGAATTTACCTGTTTTCATATATAACTTTCCGACTTCTCGTGTATATATATATATATATATTATCTAATATATATTATATATGTGTGTGTGTGTGTGTGTGTGTGTGTGTCATACTGGTTTAGGTATAGGTATATGTATAGTTTATAGAAATAAATGAAGCAATAGGTAGAGAAATTAATTTTTAAAGAAGTGTGGCCGTGTGGGTATAAGTATAGAGATATAGAAATATTTCTATGCTTTTCTATACTTTTAGGATATGTAAAACGAACGCGATAATAGCCTGATTTTGGACAGGTCGTTCCTCCGAAGTTCACAATCTGTCGTTAATAAAAAGAATAAAAGTATTACTGATCAGTGATCAACAATTGGCAACTTTTCTGTATAGGTTGCTAGATTCACCAGATTTTGAAAATAATAATAATTGCTCTATCGCACGATGATATTACAAACAAACAAACAAAACATCTTTATTGCGGATCATTCACAATCCATAGCCACTTAACCTAACATACAAGTACAATCTTAAGTATACACTGAACTTAATACAAAAATAAGGCCAACATAGCCACTTAACCTAGCATACTGGCATACTGTTTGATTAATTATTTGACAATTTTATGTATATTGTTATTACACGAGACATCATTAACTGAAAAATAACACGAGACATCATTAACTGAAAAATAATGGCACATGGACTTCTTTTTATAATTATTTTAAACGTTTAAAATCGAGTAATATCGCATTAAATAAAAAGATAGTGGCTAAGCCTGTTAAACCAAAATGGTGGAATGCTGAAATTAAAAGTAGCTTAACGTTAAACAGAACGCGTATTTTAAATTTAAAGAATCAAATAATATAATATGTCTGATGACAATGCTTACGACCTATTGGAAAGGGGAAATAAAAAACTTATTAGAAAAAGTAAGCGTAACTATGAGCTATATATATAGTGAACCAAATTGAATCGGAAGGAATTCTATAATTGTGTTTAGGAATAAAAAAAGTAGCTTCGTAGACTATGAAGGCCCACTCATAGGCGAAAATAATGAAAAAAATTACGATGACTTACGAATGACGGAAGTTTTAAATAAATTCTTCTCTTCCGTCTTTACTAACCAAAATATGAACAACATTCCCGTTCCCATAATAATGCTCAGTGATGATCAGTTAAAGCTTCACAATTTTACCATTAGTGAAAGCGAAGTACTGTCGGGCCTCGGCCATAGTTAAAATTAATCCTAATAAAACTCTCGGTCCAGATAAACTCTACCCTACAATAGTCCCTCTTTTCACATACAGTATATATTTAATAAATCGTTACAGTGTGGAGAAGTTCCGCTCGATTGGAAACTCGCGAACATTACGTCATTAACTCATTATTTAAAAAAGGGGACAAATCGCTTCCGGCAAATTATCGTCCCATCAGCCTGACTTCAGTAGTTGGTAAGCTTATGGAGACGATCGCTCGGGACAAAATAATTAATCACTTAAAAATTAATAAATTAATCAGAGATTCTCAACGCGGCTTTCGACGTAATCGTTCTTCTTCTACTAATTTTCTCGATTTCTTTAATGATATTGTGTATTATATATATATAATATATATATATATATATATATATATATATATATATATATATATATATATATATATATATGACGAGAGTAAAACTGTAGATATTATATATTTCGATTTTCAAAAAGCGTTTGATAAAGCGCAACATAGAAGATTATTATTAGTTAAACTTCATTCTCACGGAATTGATGGTAATGTTCTCATATGGATCGAAAATTGGCTTAGTAGACGTAAACAAAGAGTGGTCATTAATGGCAAAGCGTCTTACTGGTAAAATGTAACTAGCGACGCGCCTCAGGGATCAGTTCTGGGACCAGTTCTTTTTATTATTTATATCAGTGACATCGACTCGGGAATTAAAAGTATAATTTCAAAATTTGCGGATGATACCAAACTAGGGGACGAACAAAATCAGCGGCAGAACGTTTGCGGATTCAAGAAGATATTAATAAATTACTCGAATGGGCGGAAATTTGGCAAATGAACTCTAATATAGATAAATGTAAAATGTCGCATATCGGTAGAAACGATGTTAAAGAAAAGTATTTTATGCGCGACAAGACACTAACGACTGTTACGGAAGAGAAAGATTAGGTATTATCGTTGCCGACACTCTTAAACCGAGTAAGCAATGTATGGAAACGGTTAGAAAAGCGAGTAGAATCTTAGGATTTATCGGTAGACCGTTTGAATTTAAGTCGGAGAAAACGGTGCTAACATTATATAATTCCTTAGTACGTCCCTACCAGGAGTACTGCGTTCAATTCTGGTCCCTATATTTACGACAGGACATAGATAGAATGGAGAGAGTGCAGCGACGGGCTACTATGATTATTCCTGGACTAAGAAACAAGTCATACTTTGCCTGTTTAGAAACGTTAAATTTATTCTCACTCGTAAAAAGGCGAATTTGAAGAGATTTAATCCAGGTTTTTAAAATGATTAAAGGTTTTGATAATGTCGACGCGAAAAAATATTTCACCTTCAGAAATGCAGCGGATAGAATTCGCGGTAATGGTCTGAAATTAGTGTGGGTAAACATTTTAATTCTAATGAAGCTAAATATTTTTTCTTCAATTGTATATAGTTCATTTTTGGAATGGATTGCCAGCCAGTGTAGTTCAAAGTAATTCAATCGAATATTTTAATTAAAAGGAAACTAGATGCTTATCTTGCCTTAAACCCCCCATTTGGAAGCATTTGTTAGCGCGTACAAATATTGTAGAAGTTTCACTCGGATTCCCTCTTCAGTATTTTAAAATTTTCACTTTACCTTTAAATTTCTTTCCTACCTCTCAACCTCTTTTCTCTGCTTTGCTTTAAAACTTTCACTCGTCTTTAAATTTTCTTACCTCTTTTAACCTTTCTTCTTAGACAGCCTCGTAGGGACCAGCCGGTCTGTTGCTGTTTGGTGTTCTTTGTATTCTTTTGTTTACCATCGTAGCTAGTTGGTGTGTAATTTGGTTAGTATTGTTCGTGCCTGATATTAAATATATAATAAATTTTCCTGAATTGAACGTGTTACTATGAAAATTTGTTCATAAATTTTCATGAAATATTTATAATGATCCCTTTTAAATCAAAATTAGATACTGTGCATTACTAAAAAGGCCTTTACAGGAAGTGCTTGCGTGATTTACTTCCTAAATCAAACTTGAGCACTTGGTCAAATGAAGGTGCCTTCTGCTTACCCATACATAAAATGATATAGGCCTATGGTTTTTTTTTTTGGCATTGTGTTTGCTGTGTTGAATCCACAAAAGTTGAAGGAATTGCGTTCTTATTTTGGGTTTAATATTTAGTGGGCGCACACTGTATGGGTATGGGCATAATAAGGTTTTGGCACAATAATTATATCAGAATTGAAGATCTTTCTGGTAGTCTGGCTTCTTTTCAGAAATTTCCAAAGTTTCTCAATTGGACTGATGTCAGGAGAGTTACAGTACAGGCCAATCTACAGTAAAGTTGAAATGTGGTTTTTCATAAACAATTCTTTTACAATTTAAGTTGTGTGGCAATCTGTTGGAATCAGGAGTATTCACCCTCCTGCAACCGTTCTCAGCGCGTGTTGTTGAAGGATCTTTAAGTTGACACGGAAATTCACGGTCGCATCTTTTGGTCAAAAGCACACTTCTCGTAAATTATCCAAATAACAAAATTTTGTGTATTTGCGATACTGTCATAGTTTTATCTTTAAATTAATGAATGTTATAGGTATGGATATTCAACAGCCATAGCTATAAACAGGGGTGCAGTGCCAATTTTATAGGTGCCGGAGCTCTGGTGGGCCTGACAAAAGCCTGCCATTTCCTATCCTGTTTCTATATATGCCACACGATGACTAAGTATTTCGTGTTTGCACTCACTAATTATCATAAAATAAATATAATTATCAAGCAAATAAAGAAAAAAGAGCAATCATGTATTTTATCAATTTAAGAAGTTAAAACTACTTAGTGCTTACCAAATACCACCAGTGGGAAGTTTCACAATAATTTCCACAAAGGGTCAGGCGTGATATGTTTTCGGGGTCTGAAGCAACTCTTGTCCTGGTGTCATCTGCCGATCTGTGGTACCGCAGCCATGATATGGCATATGGCTCAGGATTCCACTGAACTAGAGGAGGTCCATGTAGTTTAAAAACATAAGCGCTGATACATGATTTATGAGAATTCTTGAGCGTGTTGTTGTTATTATCAAGTTCATGTGACTGAATCCCCTCTCACACTCAGCAGTACTAATAGGAATAACTTGTGAGCAGCTCAGTAATTGGTGTAAATCTTGGGGGATGCGGCGCCCATGATCTTCCACATAGTCTCTAAAGGCATTTAGTACAGAGTAAGAAGAAAGCTTAAACCTCTTACAGAGAGATGAGATTTCAGCTTCTCCGTAATTAGGTGGTATTTCATCAGGCCAGTAGTCTTTTTCAAGGACATACATTTCATTTAGCAGTGATTTATACATACTTTGAGGTTCAGAAGTTTGAGAACCTTTCATGGATGTTGTCGTGAACATACGGTGCTGCAAATTGTTCACAAGACTAGTAAGAAACTGTTGATAATTAATGGAGACAATTTTGTTGTTGCTTGTTATGGTAATTCCTCCAAACTTCCTCTTGCAGAGGTGCCGGAGCGGCGCTCCGGCACGCTCCGGCAGCACTGCACCCCTGGCTATAAATATAGACACTTCTTTTTGGAAAAAAGAACTTCGCATGCTATTTCTTTGGTGGGCTTCGGGCAACAATTTAAGGTCGACCTACGTATTGTTTAACCCCTCTGTAAAATCCCGTTATCATTTTGGGGATTTGTTGAAGGAGAGAGTTGCTTTCGGCTCATCTCCCGCAATCATAGCCAGGAAATTTATAGAGGAACCTGTCGAGTTGGTGTTTGAAGGCGGTTAGGTTGGTGTGCTGGAGGTTCCTCGGTTCGTTTGGCTGTACGTTAGGTTTGGGTTTCGTTTTCCGAGTGTATTTTCCATCTTCGTTTTGATGGTTCCGTCTTACTAAACCATCGATATAGTACAAAATCTACCTCTTCTCATTCCACTGTATTCTTATTTTATTTCTAAAGTTTGAGACATATTTTTCGAGTATTTTCCAGTTGCACATTTCATATGCACATTGTGTGTGTGTGTGTATATATATATATATATATATACACACACACACAAGGTGTTTCAGAACATGTGGGACGCACTTCCAGGATGGATTCAGGACCTGAAAACAATGAAAAAAGCTTATATAAACATATGCCCGAAATCGCTTTGTTTTTCCGAGTTACAGCCCGTTTTGTGTTCCAGCAATTCTTCCGCAAACTGTTTACAAACACTGCTTGCCGACAATGTTTGTGAGTGTGTTCGAGACTTATTTAATGTATGGCGTTGCCGATTGTAATGTTTCGTACACTCTATGACATGTTTCAATATCGTTGAGTGAAGAGCCATCAGTCAGTCAGAGGTGCATCGCGGTGTTTCACTGTTCGTATGCGTAACTTCTTACCGTGAAGTGCAGTCCAATGAAAAAAAACCTTAAAAATTTTTGTGCTATTCAGTGATAGTGTGCAGTTGAAGTGAGAATGGAGGCTTATTCAAACAGAGAAATGGCAGACATGCATCTCATGTATGGACTTGCCGAGTGTAATGCGCCCGCAGCAAGACGTCTGTATGCGGAAAGGTTTCGGAATCGCCGTCTGCCAGATAAGAAGACCTTTTAGAGAATAGACGAGCGTCTTGGTGATACAGGATCATTCAACAAGCGAGTTTCAGATGGTGGTAGACCAATCAGCGCCAGAACTGTTGAGTTGGAGGAGTGGGTCCTCAATCGCGTGGAGGAACATCCTGGTGACAGCACCCGAAGGATAACAGCAACAGAGGGTGTAAGATACATAACTGTGTGGAGAATTTTACGGGAACAACAGCTTTACCCATATCACATTCAGAGAGTAGGAGGCCTTACTGAAGCTGATTTCCCATTACGAGAGGCTTTTTGTACGTGGTTCCTTCAACAGTGTGCTCGCGATCCTCTTTTTCTATCCTCCGTGTTGTTTTCTGATGAGGCTACCTTCACAAGAAATGGCTTGATCAATTTTCATAACACTCATCACTGGGCCGAAGAGAATCCGCATGCCATCATCCAGTCAAGGCACCAACAACAATTTAGTATCAATGTATGGGCAGGACTTATTGCCGACAACTAATCGGTCCTTTTGTTTTGCCTGGAAGATTAACAGGAGAATCCTATTCCACGTTTTTAAAGAATGATTTAAGCGATTTACTAGATGAAGTTCCTCTTGGTGTCCGACGTCGTATGTGGTTTATGCATGACGGCGCTCCGCCTCATTTTAGTCGGGTAGCCAGAGACTATCTGGATGACCACTTCCCTGATAAATGGATAAGCCGTGGAGGACCCATTGCGTGGCCTGCTCGCTCCCCGGACCTGAATCCACTCGATTTTTACCTGTAGGGTCATCTAAAATCCATCGGATACGTGACACCCATTGACAACATTGAAATGCTTCGCCAATGTGTTGAACAAGGATGCCAGAAAATTCGAGCAATACTTGGAATGTTTGAACGCGTCAGGCAATCTATGACGAGGCGTGTTCAGGCGTGTATTCAAGCGCAAGGTGGTCATTTTAAGCACTTCCTTTAAAGGTAAGGCGGATACTTGCTGGAAAACATAACGGGCTGTAACTCGGAAACAAAGCGATTTCGGGCATATGTTTATATAAGCTTTTTAAATTTTTTTCAGGTCCTGAATCCATCCTGAAAGTGTGTCCCACATGTTATGAAACACCCTATAGATATATATATATACACACGCACCTCGTTAACCTCGTTGATGTTCGGTGTGTTGGTCTTTCTTCACACGAAGGTCAAGCTGGTGGCCCCGCCTGTATGAGTTCCCAAATGCAAAACATGCATGATATTCTTGTATCATAAATCGCAGGATATCTGTTGTACGCTATTTAGTCCGGTTCACTATGTCAATAAAAACACTTTCGTTCAAAATTTATGGAAATTAGCAAACCAGTGCATTTTTGGAAAGCTTATGGCATCAGGAATCTGAAAATCAATGTTTATATTTGCGCAGATGCCTGCATAGCCGCCATTTTGGATTTTCAAAATGGCCGCCATAAAATAAGAATTTCCAAATATCTCAGCTTGTAATTGACATAGAAACTTCATTCTAAATGCTAATCCTATGTTTCCAGGCCCAAGGAATCCAAAGCTTATGTCAAATTAGTGATTATGAACACCAAAAACCAAGAAAAAAGAAGTTCGTGAAATTATGTTTGTATTTTCATGAAAAAATACACACTCAAATTGTTGGTAGTGACAACAGCATACGTATAGACGTATTTCCTATCTCAGTTTGACACATCATTACACATCATCATCACTGTTAGTGTCATATTCAACATTACAGTCTGCATCGTTTTCGTATTCTGTGCCGCACAAGCATAGTTCTGTGCAAAGCAAGCTATTCCTTCTGCATGAACATCTGTGTAGAACAGTTGGTTTTGCAGTGGCATCTGACCAACTCGATGATGGCTTGCGGAGCAGGAGGAACCTTTGTGGTGACTGGCAGTATTTGGCCACTTTTGTCCTGATAGTAACCAGATTTCAGGGGTCAAAAGGCTGTTGCTGCATAACATTGGCTTGGCACCATACTCGGCTTTGTAACCGCACAGCTGGATGTGTTCCTCAAGTGCACCGAGTGTAGGAGGTAAGTTGTTGCTTTCAGCTAGGTGTTTACAAAACAGATACCATCTTAGATCAGGGATACTTGCAATGTGAATACCTTTGGGACAGTAGCTTGAGCACACAAATTTGGCCAATACGTCTCTCACCTCCTGTGTTAGGTTACCTTTCTCCGGTAGTTTCATCAGTGCTCTAAGTGCATGTCAGCTTTCATATACTGCTGAAACCATTTTGTTTTGCCTATTCCTGAGAATTTTCCAACATTGTCTGCTCCAGTGAATGCGTGGAATACAGGTAAAGCTTGCGCCTTTTCTTTGCCCAAAGCTCTCCAGATTGGCTCTATTTTGACTGTACCTGATACCATCAAAATAGATGTGGTTTTGCAGAGCTTGTCATAGTGTGCAACAGCCAGAACCAAGACGTCAGTATCAGGAGTGAAGAATACTAGCTGTGCATCAGGACACCGCTGTGATGCCTCCGCTGCCAGGCAGATCATCAATGTGTCAGCCTCCTCGTGATTGTTGTCTTCAAAGTGCATGTTTCTGTTGCTTCTGGTGTGACCTGATGTTGACGTGATGACTAACTGAGGTGAGTTTTTGTTGTAATCAAGGGTTGCTTTGGCGAGATAGTCTGTCAAATCTGCTTTCGTTTTTTCGTGCGATAGAAACCGTGCCAGTAGGATGTGTTTGATGTTCGTATCATCTGCAACCTGATACTGTATAGGAGCTTTTCCTTGTCGTCGTCTCCCTCTAGTTTCCTCCTTTAGTGAGTCAGGTTTGTATGTATCGAAGACCAGGATGACCTCACTGAACCCTGCTGTCAAGCTCACGAGCCTGTCATTGAAATACTGGGCTAGATCTTTGACTGTGCTGATTGTCCCTGATTTCTTTGTCATCTTCTGGACAAGCACCATTCCATCAACAATGGCGATCTTTTGATTTGATGACGACGATGGAGATGATGATACAAGACCTCTGTCATCATCCTGCTCTTTGGCCGCTAGAGCTTCTGTCTGTTCCTGGGTTTCATCTGTTTTTGCCAGCTTCTCAAGGCTGTGTATCAGCTTCGACTTGTCAGTGCATGGCAGCATTGAGCCGTCTGGGCAAATAGTGCTCTCGGAGTCAATGTTAACTCATAGTTGCCAACTGCATTCTTTTGATCGATGTCCCTGCTCGACCTGGTGAGAACCATCAGCCGACCATAGAAATCTTTGGTCTCTTTTTGGTCAACTCTGGTCACGGAACTTGAAAGTTTGTTTCTTGCTGCCAGACATGTACATCTTGTTCTGCTTTTTGACTGGTGCCCAGAGACTAACATCTCCAGTGATACGTTCAGTGACATAATCTTCATAAAGCTTCTGTCCGATGTCATCAATGTTCAAGATTTGTGGACATACTCTTGTCGTACATATGGATGTGTGATGAAATTGTATAACTGATCACCTTCAACAGCAAAGGGATTCCCGTGGCTCAGTATTGCAGCCTTGATTTTGTCAACAGCTTCATGTTCTTTCCTGACAGCACTGGGTCGTACATCATGATGTTCCTCTGGCTTGTTTACTTGAAGCCCGAACTGTCCTTTAAACTCTGTTGAGTGGCACGACATCTCTGGAGAAGCCAAGAAGAACCGCTGCCTAGCATTCGCATTATTGGAAATGCCAATTAGACCAGAATGAACCTTCATCATCTTGTTGAGATGTTCGTGTGTGTGGTGTCCGAAATGTGTCAGTGGCTTTCTTGGGCACGTGGTGCACTTGTCTTCTGGTCTTGAAAGCATACGTGATATTCTGACTTATGGTCAATGCTGACCTGTCAACTGTTCTGCTCCTCAACTCCATTTGCAGCTCCTCCTCAGATCCCACCAAAATCCACCGTATAAGGCTGTACAGCTCGGTCGGGACATCCTCTCTTGTGCTGGATACTGTAATTGTGTGTTTCCTTCTCAGCGAAATTGGCAATGCTGTCGCGTATTAGCTTAGCTGTCTTGTATATCATCATTGTCTTGTCCATTTCACTTGTGGCATCTTGCATCAAGGAAGTGTAGACCATATCTTCGCAGGCTTCAGGACAGTAAAGAACAGATGGTTTTCTTCTGTCTTTCTGCCTCACTGACTTCACACTTGGTAAATGCAAGAATTTTGTCCTTTAGCCACTGTCGTGTCAGTGTCGGAGTGTGCTTCTGTGCCTCATCACTACCACTAAGCATAGATATGTAGGTTTTTTCGATGGCATCCATGGGTAGATGAGCCTTATTTTGGGTTTGATATTCAATGAGATTGATCAGCTCAATCAAGCATGGTACTTGCATTGGTAGGTCTGTCTTTGTAGACTTGGCCCGGTTGCTGGCATCATCCCTCAGGACATGGAACACATATCGTGTCCAGCATGGTTTGTGGTATCTTACATCTATCGCATGGGCATCACTTGGTGAGAGTGCAATGCTTAGTCTTGTCATCAATACTGGATCTTGGGAAATATCCACAGCTCGTCTAAGTGCCTTCCCCGCGTTTTCAGTTCGTACGGTGAAGAGACGCTGGTCATCATCTTCTTGACATAAGAAGCAGTGATCCCTTGTCAACAGTTCTGTAGCAGATCTAGTGAAAGGTGCTGAGGTGCCTGGGGTTGCTGATTGCTCCATTTCAGAGCTTGTTCTTTTATGCCCACGGTTTTTCACAGCATAGGTTCCTGTAGACATGGCATGCTGCAAGCGGTCTCTTGCTCGCTGTATGGATATTTGATTTGTGGCATCAGAATAACAACTGCGATGCCACATGGGTTTCCTTTCAATCAAAATTTCTTTGGTAAAGTCTTTGAGGCGTCTTTGGATGTCAACATATTTTCTATCCTGTAAGCTGGCTCTTTTTTCCACTACATCGAGTAGTTTCTGGTATGATTCTGTTCTGGGATATTGAACAAGTGTTCCTTTGCTGGCAGTGGACTCCTGACAAAGAATGCACTGCTTCCAGTCTACTGTGTCCATGGACGACTTGACCGAACTCAACTTGCTGGTTCCTGGGTCTTCACTCATGATGACTCAGGCACCGAAAAGAGAGCCACCACTATATTAACCAACACCAAGATAATTGTGTACTAGTTGTGTTAACATAAATTTTTACAGTATAAAATTAAATATTGCAACACTACTGCAAAAATACTGCAAAATTATTGAAGCATCAGGATTTATAAACACTGTTGCAACTGCCGCCAAAATGGCCGCCAAGCAGGCATCTGCGCAAATGTAAACATTACTTTTCATATTCCTGATGCCATAAGCTTCTCAAAAGTGTACTGGTTTGCTAATCTCCATAAAATTTGAACAAAAATACATAGTGAACCTGACTAATTCTTCCATTTGAAAAATATCGTGTAAGCATCGTGAGCTGAGAGGACATCACATATAGCATGTTTTGCACAAGGGGGCTAATTCCCCATATGTAAAGAAGATACAGTAAATAAATTCATGGTTTTATTTCAGTTGATAAAAAAATACAAACCTTTTAAAGTATCAGATGTTTAAAAAAAATCACCGAAATATATATATTATATATATATATGTGTGTGTGTGTGTGTTGAACACCGCCTCTCTTCCTCTACACCTCACCTTCTTTCCTCACTGAAACGCAGGTGTCTGGGACGACTGCAGCAACCCCTTTTCTGTACCATCCTACTTTCTCTATACTCAATTTCATTCCGAAGTTGGATGTTGAGCATATGTACGCAACGATCTAACGTGCTCTCGTATTCCCGAACTTTAATCCTCCGAATTCTACACCGTCAGGCTACGGCTTACATACCAATCTCAAACTAAATACATTCGCGCTGTCTACCTTACTCTCCTTTTACCGAAATCTCAATTTTAGAAGATTTTAACCTTTTGGCTTTCCTCACATTTCAGTGACATCCCTGGTGAACTAACTTATAACTTCTCTATCCTGAATGACCTAGGGCAGATTGTGCAGCACCCTACTCGTATCCCTGTTGCCTTGGACATGGGCCCAACATTCTGGATCTATTTCTCACCACTCATCCTTCTTATTCTATCAAACATTTTTCTCCGTTGGGCTCCTCCGACCACAATCTTATATCTGTTTCCTGTCCTATCGCTCCAATTCGGCCTTTGGATCTTCCCAAGAGGATAAGCCTTTGGCACTTTGGTGCCGCTGATTTGTGATTCCTTGGGCAGTACTTCTCTGATTTCTCATGGAATGAGTACTGCTTCCGTGGCCGGGTCCCCCTTTCTTCGACTCGCCAAAAATTCCTTCATCAGACAAAAATGTGAAAACCTATCCAATTCTAATTCTTCTCGCTCTTTCTGGCACCAAGCGAAGAACCTCTCCAACAACTTTACCTCTTTCCCTCCTCTTTTTCATTCCGCCCGCTCAGTTGCGGTCTCTTCTCATGAAGCTGAACTCTTCGCTCAAACTTTCACCTCCAGCTCAACCCTGGGTGATTCCGGTGCTGTTCCTCCATCTCCTCCTCCCTCTGACTTAATTATGTCTGAAATTAGAAGCTCTTCCAAATGTGTTTTTTTTTTGCCCTATCTGGGCTCAACTCAAGGAAGGCGTACAATCCTGATGGTATCCCCCCCCCCTGTCGTCCTCAAGAACTGTGCTTCTGTGCTGACACTCTGCCTAGGCAAACTCTTTCGTCTTTTTCTTTAATTTGATATTTTTCCTTCCTGCTGGAAGTTCGCTTTCATTCAGCCTGTCCCAAAGAAGGTTGACCTCTCTCAACCCTCTAATTATCATCCAATTGTTTTGATTTCTTGCCTTTCTAAAGTTTTTGAAACTATCCTTAATAGGAAAGTTCTTAAACAACTCTCTATTCACAATCTTCTTTTAGATAATCAGTATAGGTTCTGCGAGGGACGCTCTCCTGGCGATCTTCTTGCATATATAACTCTGACTTTTGGTGAGACTTCTCCCGGGATTTCGGTGAAACCTTTGCTATTGTGCTAGATATACCAAACGTTTTTGATATCGTTTGGCACAAATCCTTAATTTCCAAACTACCCTCCTGTTTCTCTCCTATTTGTGCCTTCATCTCTGATTTCCTTTCTGGCCGATCTATAGCTGCGGTTTAGATGCCCACTGTTCTTCTCCTAAAGCTATTAATTGTGGTGCTCCTCAGGACTCTGTCGTGTCACCCACACTTTTCCTCTTATTTATTAATGATGTATTAAGTCGCACTTTCTGTCCTATCCACTCCTATGCCGATGATTTCACCCTTCACTTCTCCACCCGCTTCATAAAGCGTCCCTCTCAACAGTCACTCCATACTTCACGTAGGACCGCTATGATGCACCCGGCCTCTGATCTTTCTACTATATCTGATTGGGGCACAGAAAACTTGTGGCTTACAATGCCCCCAAAACTCAGTTTCTTCATCTATCTACTCGTCACACTCTTACCACACGACTATCCCCTCGCCTTCAACAATACACAACTCAATCCTTCCTCTTCTCTTAACACTCTTCGTGTTTCTTTTCTCGTGATATTTCCTGGAAAGATCACGTATACTCTCTTTTTAAAACAGCTTCTAAGAGGTGAGGTGTGCTGTACCGGCTCCGAAGTTTCTTCATCCCCACTCAGTTACTGTCTCTGTACAGGGGTCATGTCAGCCCCTTTATGGAGTACGCTTCTCACGTGTTGGGTGGCTCAACCCACACAACTCTACTTGATCGGGTGGAATCAAAAGCTTAAGTTTCACCAATTTCCCGCCTCTTACTGACTGTCTTCAATCCCTCTCCGGCGCAGTGTTGCCTCACTCTTTACTGTAGCTATTATAACGGACACTGCTCTTCTGAATTGTCTAACTGCATGCCTCCTCGTTCATGGAAAACACGCAGTACCAGACTTTCGACACCTCATTCCTTTTCTGTCCACTCTCTAAAGCAAGGGTTAATCGGTATTTTCAATCTTTCATCTACTCAACCATTCAACTCTAGAACAATCTTCTTCAATCCATCTTACCCAGTCTATGACCTTCAATCCTTCAAACGCAGTGTCCAGACATCTCGAAAACCCTGGACCTTGATTCTGGCTCTCTTCTTCCTGTATGAGTGATGCGTTTTTGCGGGCATTCGCCCTTGCCCCCTCCTTCCAGCATATAAAGAAAAATAATGTATGAACAGACGATGTAATTTTGTTGGCATGTATAAACGGTCCACGTACACCACGCACCTATTCATGCCAAAAATGAACTATCATTTAACCTTTTGTCGATCCCTTTGTTCAGTTATTTACCTTTATATCCGTAATGACCAATCATGACTTTTATATAATGACGTAAGGTGTTGTTCATGCCATGTCTCAATGTCCCATACTTCTCTTTCATTAATTTTATAATGTTTTTTCTTTACAACACGCAGCAGTCGCCTCTTCTTTACTCTAGTTTTCATATTACATCTAGGCTTCATTAACCCTCATCAGGAACCATTATGGTGGGTCAGGACGTTGAAAGAGACGATATTGTTCGTTCAAAGTTATTAAATGTAAAATACAACGTTTCAGCCATGTGATTTGTTTCATTACAGACTTTTTATAGCACCCTTTTCTAAAGTTTTAGGCCTGGGGTCATATAGACCCCACAGTTCCAACAACGTAAGTAAATTGAAGGTTCCTGAAGAGGTTTAAATTATTTTAATATTATTTTATTATTTTAAGCCGTAAATTCTTTTTACACAGCTTTTTGTGCCGGTTTAAGCTCTCAAATATTCTTATTTGCAGTCTTTCAGGTACAATCTGAATACGACAAACATCTTAATTCGATGTAAACATAACCCACCTTCACATGAATATAACCGAATTTCACGTAATATATCTCGACTTCGCATGAACATAACCCAATTTCACATTAATATAACCCAATTTCACATGAATATATCTTGACTTCACACGAACATAACCCAAATTCAAATTAAGATAACCCAATTTCACATAAATATATCTCGACTTCACACGAACATAACCCAATTTCACATGAATATAACTTAAAAAGTTTTTATATTATTAGGTTTTTTACGTTTCTCACAAACTTGTATTCTCATTCCCCAATCTGGAAGGAATGTACTTGAAAGTGGTGCGCACTTTCCTAAGACTCTACGTCACTGTTTCCCAAACTATGGGTAAATTACCCCATTGGGGTAATTTGGCTTTTTCAGTGGGGTAATTTGGTACTCCGCAAGTACTTCCGCGGTTAGTGCATAAATAAACGACATGGCAACACTGGGACTGGCTTTATGTTGGGTCATTATGGAGGTATCCGTGTAAAAATGGGGTTATAACTCAAAAAGCTCGGGAACCAACGCGCTACGCTATAATTTCATCGTAAAACATTTCCCCGATTTGAGTTCGAGAGTCGCGATACATTGATTTAAACTTGAAGTTTCCCAAAACGTTTGACTCTCTTCTACTTCGTAACTTTTTCCTTACGATGAATTTTCCTGAAAATTTCCGAAGGTTTTATAAGTATTTTACCAGTATTTATCCTCCAGTTTTGAAAACAATCGCTATGTTTAGCTATTTTTGTTTACCTTTTTCTAACTGGAATTTTCAAGATTCTGATTTTGAGAAAACTGGACACGAAAATTCATTGGTTTGTAATATCTTTTTCAACCACGTGATTTAGCTGAAAATTGGCATGAAATAGGTCCATATATGGAAATGTGTTTGAGCAAGTTAAATAAAGTCGTATGAACAGTTCTTTTGTTATAAGTATGCGAAGCAGCAGTCGGACGAGAAGTATGAATCCGCTTACATACTTTCCTTCAATAAATTTAAAAATTTATATTACCTTTCATAAAACCTATTTAAATTTAGTTCAGATTTGGTTACGCGTAAATATAAATTCTCTCTCTCTCTCTCTCTCTCTCTCTCTCTCTCTCTCTCTCTCTCTCTCTCTCTCTCTCTCTCTCTCTCTTCACCTATAAGATCTGTGACACGTGGAACAGGTTACCTTCAGAAGTTGTGAACGGTTCCTCTGTGGATCATTTCAAAAAAGGTTAGACCAAATCTTGCACACTATTTCAGGGTGTAAAAAATTTTCCCTGCACCCGTTGCCATTGGTACCTCCTCGGTATGGGCCGCAAGGCCTTTTGAGGTACTTCTTTTCCTTGTAACTCCTTGTAACTCTCTCTCTCTCTCTTTTCAAACAGAGGCAAATAAAAACAGATTCATATCTCCTTCGTATGAACACAACTCAACTTCACATGAACATAACTCAACTTCACATGAACATAACTCAACTTCACATGAACATAACCCAACTTCACATGGGCATAATCCAGCTTCCCTATGAACATAACCCATGGTACTGTAGCTTCGCATAAACATAACCCATGGTACTGTAGCTTCGCATAAACATAACCGAAGTTTACGTGAGCATAAATGAACATAGCTTAAATTATTTAACCCTAACCCACATAAAAGCCCTCTTTTAACATAGAAGGTACACTTACATATATATATATATATATATATATATTTACATCAGAACCTAGCCATGGGCTGTCCCAAGCTAGCCTGAGAAATGGAAAGGGTGTGCACTGTGCAGTGATGAGCCCGCTACACGTAATGTATTTGATTCGATCCAGTTCTTCTTTTGAAACCAACTAACCTATAGATATCAGCATACCCTATACAATCATGATTCGATAAAACTCAATTTAGAACTTAAATGTATGTATTTCGAGTCATTCATATATGACCCATGCCCCAAAATACCCATTTGTATATTCGCACTACTCCTTATGACCAACTCTACTCCTGAAATTCTTTAGAAGTATATATATATATATATATATATATATATAACACCTGCCCATGAAACATTATACATGCAAAGTAAGTTACATGTGTGTTTATGCATGTATGTATGTTTAATTGTGTATGTAGATATTGTAGACGATGAGAGGCATGTATAAATAATATGACTCACTCACTTTATCTCGTAACTTTAAATAAACTGATTTTTGTTTCTATCCAAGCTTTTAACGAGGGCTAAATGGAATTAAGGGCCCATGTAAAGGGAAGCCATTATTTTTCCCTTTTCCAGGGAAATTTCCCTTCACGTAAATGTTTCCAAACTCGTTAGGTGTGCGTTAATCAAATTCCACAAGATTGAGTTGTAGAATCTCATGCAGAGGATAGAGAATCACACCCTGCGAGATTTGGCAACGCCGCACGCATCAAAATACCTTTAGGCGGCGAAAACACAGTTTTATAATCCTACAGTCGTTGAATAAACGCGTTGTACGTATGTATATATATTGTCTCGCTCTCTGTAATGGTCTTAATTTAAAATAAAAACGTACCGAACACCTAAATAACGAATAATAAGTCGTCAAAATAGCGGATAAATGAAAAAAAATTTAAAACTACGAATAAAAGCACACCATTCTGCCTTTTCATTCGCCATTCACACGAGCGAAGTGTTACATCATTAGTCACGTGATGAATGATCGGGCGCTGATTGGCTAAGAAATATGAGGCTCCTCCGCAAGTGTTTTAATGACGGGAACAAAGATATAATCAATTTTAAGGATATGTCATTGTATACATAGAGGCCTTCATTTCTTTAAATTTGTTAATAACAGAACTTTATCATATATTAACATTATGGTACTGTTAATCGCTTTTACAATATATATATATATATATATATATATATATATATATATATATGATGAAAATAATCAGGAAGGAAAAAGGAAACACAGAATGGTGCTCAAGCGCTTTCGTCTAATGAGGATGTCATTAGACGAAAGCGCTTGAGCACCATTCTGTTTCCTTTTTCTTTCGTGGTTATTTTCATCATAAATATTATTCACGTGTTACTTTCGTGAAATAATTTTCATATATACACACACATATATATATATATATATATATATAACGTATACACAACACTAAAAATTCATGAAAAGTTGATCCAGGGGTGTTAGGGAGTAGGCGCAATCCCTTTGGGAATTGCGGGAAAATTTAAAAACCAAAGTAAGTAAACTTTGAAGCTAATAATCTTGAAATTAAAGCTAGCTCACTTTTTAATCTTCGTAAAAAGAGAGTTGCTAATTATATTGTTCAAAAGTACGTAAAGAAGATAATGTAAATGAAGCACGATGGACGAAACGTTATATGGCTTACGTACGAGTTTTAATTTAGTTATAAAGAGAGGCGATATATGGTTATCATAACTCGTTTCGAGACGCGAAAATTGAACGAAAATCTACGACAACTAAGATTTCTCACATACTATCGCCCAGCAGTATCTGAAGCTAATCTCCACATGATGCCCAATGTAATTGAAACACCATTGTGAGCGGAAACAAAGGCCTCTTCCCACCACGCGAGTTCCATCGACATTCGACCCTCATACGCGATGCCGTAAAAGCGAAATTAACTCGCTTTACTCGCGGGATCAATCGGAAATACGTTAAGCAATTGTAATCCATTCAATATAAGGCAATAAGAACCATTTTCGCGTTTCTCTCGACGGGTCTTTGAGAGGTTCCAGGAGAGGGTAAAACCCGCTTTACGCCGTTGGGGGGTAAAGGCGACGGTAGCGTAATGGGAGGTGGAGCGAGCGAGGCCGCCAAAAGAACATAGACAGAATAATTGAAGGAGAAACGATGAGGCGTATCGATAAAGCAAGTCTAATTCGTTGCAAATGAAACGCTTAAACGTCCCTTCCCAAGCCCTCTTTTTACGAGATAAAAAAGCCGCAAAGGCTAAGCAGATTATTGGCAGAGAATTCATCTTGGCGTCTCTTTATTTCGAGTTTTATTCCGCGAGCTGTCGAGAAAAGACAATAGGGCGCCGGGGAGCTTTAAATAAAGTATAATTTCTCGCTTGAATTAGTTTCGTTGAAAGACCTCACCTCAATATTACGCTATGATAATGTTTTGTAAATATACGTCGAATGTAACGGTCGTGGTAAAGCTCCGAGTCGATGCTGTGAACGTTCGCGATAGTTCGTTCAAATATATATATATATAAGGTTTCCTGTCTATATTTTCCTTTATATTATTTGTCTTTTCACAAACGACATTAAGTCACATGACATTCTATTACCTGTCTCTTTACCTGGATTGACTGTAAAGCGTATTTCTACTGTCACATAATAGTTCTTGTTATAACGCTATTTAGTTGTTGTTATTGTTATACGTCGATTAGAGGTGAAAAGACGTCTCACGGGAAAGGAAGTTCAAACCACGTGACTGATGACGTCATTTTGAAATTATCTACTCTGTACTTAGCTTAGGCTTAGCTATTTAAACCGTACTCTCGCTGAGCATTTAGCGCCTAATATATCACCAAATTTTTTGGAAAATTAATTTGGTATTGTCTGCAAAAAACTTTTTTTTCTACGTGAAGGTCAAAATATGAAAATAAAAACCCACTCTAATAGACAGAGTTTATTTCCAACAGAAAAACGAATTAGTTTTTCTGTATCCACCCGAGGAGGATGCCAGTGGGCGTCGAAACTGTTGTGGAAATAAACTCTGTCTTAGAGTGGGTTTTTATTTTCATATTTGGTATTGTCTGTTTTTACAATAAACTGAATAGAGAAAAATTAATTATTATTATTTTGTATGATTGTATATGTAAATAATATATTTAATACATAATATATTTAACGTGTATGTCATAATATATTGAATATGTATGTCATATTTCGAATTCATATTTGACTCTCAGCGCTAATTATGTTGAGAACCTAACTTCGAACTTCAGAATTATCGCGGAATCCTCAGTGTTATTCATTATCGCTTAATATAAACGCTAATGCACGCTAATTGATGCGAGCTTATACGGGTACGGAATAACCTATATATATAAGGAGGGTGCTTACTTTCTTCTTTTGAACATATTATATCATTATTATTTTTATAAGTAGGGCCTACTTTAACTATTATGCAAGTTTTAGGTATTTTTAAATAAAATTTTAACAGTATTTAACATTAATTTTATATTATTATAATAATAACGGATAAAGTTTAATGGGTTTACTGGCTGACAATAATATCGTATCATCTTATAAAAACTAATTTCATAAATCACGTAAAAGAATTTACGAGAGGCGCTTTTTGAGTTGTCTCTTTCCCCTCGGAGCCAGAAAGGGGAATCAGGTGTGATGTAGACGCACCAAAATCAGGATTCATTTGTAACCTCTTGCTTCGTTTGTTGAAAAAGATAGCGTTCGGCTGTTTGTTTGTTTGTTTGCCTATATGCGCCGAATAGATGTGTTATATATTTAACTCACGTATGCGTAGGGGCATTGAGATGGGATAAATGTTTCTATCGTGAAGAGAAAGCATTTCGTAAGAATGTTAATTGTATTTGTTGCAGTATCGCGTGTTTTTTTTATTTTTGGAAATGTCTCAGTGAAGCCGCCATCTTTTATAAAATTGTATTTTGGTGTATTGTATATATGATCGTGATATTATCGCGCTGTTCAGAGTGACGAGGGGGTGTCGTACATTTTATAGAGTTCACATTACGGCTGAAAACTATGGGACGTAGTCGCGTAAAATCACATAAAAAGACCGGGAAACATACCCTAAATAATAGAGTTAGGGCAAAAGTTAAAAATATATTGTTTTAAGCCGAACCGCTTATATCTAGGGTCATAAATCGTGTGGGCATTTTTCATCTTGAATGTCATGTCACCAAGACTCATGAATCATCGACAGTTTTTGGGTTTTTTGAAGTTTTTTTTTTCTTCTTTTTCTTCTGGTTTTTAAGCGAGTGTTATTATTTCCTTTCATCTCCATTCGGAAGAATTGTTTCAACGTTTGTATAAACTTTTATTTCTTATTTCTGCTGTTAGGAAAAGGGTAATTTGTTCAACTGTCTCTTAGAGTCACGATTTTTCTCTTTCACACACACACACACACACACACACACACACACACACACACACATGATGCAAATCTACAAGGAAAAAGAAAAAAATTATTCCAAGGCCTTTCGTGTATTCAGCAATACACCTTGCTTGTCAGTGTAAATTGTGAAGTGGAAGTATGAATTTATCCCACGCATATATATATATATATATATATATATATATATATGGGATGAATTTCACAATTAAATACGTGAAATGAATGAATGATGTAATCCACAAGGAAAAAGAAAAATGATTCCAAGGTCTTTCGTGTATTCAGAAGTACACATCTTCAGGGAATACGAGGTGTACCTGACGAGGTGTACTTTTGAATACACGAAAAGCCTTGGAATCATTTTACTTTTTCCTTGTGGGTTTACATTATATATATATATTATATGTGTGTGTGTGTGGAGAGAGAAAAAGAGAAAGTCAAATGTACCCGACTGATATAGCTCATCAAAAAAATATAAATCTATCCAAGCCATTGCAGACAAATGCTATTAAATACATATATAATCATTAAATAATTATAAATCCCTTTTTCAAGACGCGATTTTGACAAGCATCGCTACAAAGAGGAAATCTATCCGGGGCCAAGGTCGAGCAAGCAAGCAACCAACCAGCCACCCACGCATAAAGAGAATTAAAAAGCTTACACGCCGAATGAAACGGTGGCAGAAAGAGCTTTCTTAAATTAAATAGATAGATTATACCATTAGTAATAATAACAGCCTCTTTGATATAGCCCGGTTTTCTCTCTTATAAAGTTCTTTTGAATAAGCAAGCTGCCTCCGTCACTCCGAGAGGACGCTAATCGCGAATCCATCTAGATTAGCCAGGCAGTAATCCGAATTACGCTTTGTTACCCTAATAATGTAAACATCTTAGAGGGATTAGCAGCCCGGTCTCAAAGAAAACGGGAAAAGGGCATAGAAAACGGTAAGAAAATTTAAAAAACGGTGAGAAAAAACGAAAGAAAATGGGAAGCAGAGTAAAAACGGGCGCAGTAGAATATATATATATATATATATATATATATATATATATATATATATATTCACTTTTTTTTAATAAGCTTATAAATTCGCCTCCAAAATACACGCTCATTCATGTTTAGAACAAGAAAAAGCATCAAATTCGCATTTATCTTCTTTTTTAGGGAATGAAGCATAACCAGGAGTTCTTAATTCAGTTAATCTTTGAATCAATTAGTCATTATTTTGCGAAATTCGTGTTGGAGCTTGAATAATTTATATTAATATAATCTTTTCGTTATCAGAACTCCTTTGTGTGTGTATATATATGTGTGTGTGTGTGTGTGTGTGTGTGTGTATATATAAATTTGCGATTTTATATGAGATATTATTTACTATTTAAGAATAAATTTTTACCTTGTGCTCAAGTTATCTGATCCTCAGAGAATATAGGATTAGTAATTTGAATAAAATTTTATATATATATATGTGTGTGTGTGTGTGTGTGTGTGTGTGTCTTCTGGTTTGTCTTAGTACCCCGGGTTAAGTATATTCCAGATATGAACCATAACATGGTTTCAATTTCGAGGTGATTGTACAGTAGGGTGGCCCACTTTTCAATTTTTTTTGAAAAGTATAGGTGATCGTGGTTTTTCCCATTATTTGGCACTATACTAGCACATTGGTACCATTTTTACAAAAATTGATCAATATTTAGGGGTCTCGCATCGACCTTGAAATTACTAGTTTTTTTTAAAAATGCCTACTTTTTAACTTTTTACTGAATCAAGATAAATCATTAAGTAGGGATGTTTTCTGAATCCTCTTAATGAGAGAAGTCGTTTGGTGTGCCTGCCAATGTCATACGACTAACGGTTTAAAGGTTGTGCCTGTATACAGGTAATACCAATGTGCTAGTATAGTGCCAAATAATGGGAAAAACCACGATCACCTATACTTTTCAAAAAAATGAGTCACCATACCCGGGCGGAATGTATAATGTATATAGGTAATTAGAAAATGCACTTATGCCTATGCCAGGTACCTAACCTATTTCTTTTTTTGCAGATCATAACATTTTGAAATTCTGTCTGAGTTCTTCATCCTTTGTCATGGACAAATCGATGGCAACCATAACTGGAAGAACTCTTGAAGCTACAAATAGAGAGTCATCAAAAGAAAGGCGAAATAACATCGCTACCTTCTCTAAGATCACCTCGGAAATTTTTTTAGTTGGCCAACCGTCGTCCTCCATCAGTGGTAGCAAATTGCCAACAACACGGCAGGTTTTGCAATACTTCTTCAGTGTTATCCAGTACACTGCTAACAGGAAAGACGCATTCAAAGAAACCGTAAACAACGTCTTAAAGTTTTGGAACATGGCCCGCATTAAAACAATCACAAAGCTCAACTGCGAACGGAAGCTAGAGGCATTGTGGAAAGAGTGGCACTTACTCCAAAAGAGCAGAAAACGAGAAACTGACGCCGGAGGAAAACGGCAGAAGTTTTCGGACAGGTTGGACAAGCTGTGGGATATCGGAGCATCTGACGCTGTCGAAGATATAAAGAAGAATCGACTGCTGTCCGACAAGGACAAGAAAGAAGACATTGACTTCTACCTCGATCAACGTGGTCCTCGGGTGGCAACGATGAGCGGGAACGATAAAGTTTTCGCTGTAAAAAGAAAGCTACAGGAAGGAAGAAAACGTCCTCGCCAGGAGCCGCAAACCTCAAAGTGTGCATACGAAACCGGAGATATAGGGCAGTGGACCGCGAGGTGGCAGAAGCGTCACTGGCAGTGATGAGGCGGCACTTCTGGTATCTGAGGCTTCAGACCGTCATCTTCGCTCTATGCACAACAAGGTGGATGGCACTGTGAAGCAACAGATGGCAGAGAAGCTGTCCCACCTCCCTGTACCCAAAGACTTCACATCCGAGAACGTCTCAGTCAACGAGATGACGCTACTCCCCGACCTGATCGACGAGTCCTCCTGGTTCTTATTTGCAGGTCTGAAGATGTATGGGTCTTCGTGGCTCACCTTGCCAACTGATAAGTGGGACGAGAACGAGGACTTTTGTCGTCTGAAGGATGTGATCTCTAATTTCCAGGTCACCAATGACGTCGCTGAAAGAGGAGTCCAACTGATACAAGACTATGCGAACACGGTCACAAAGGACGAGGCACAGCTGCAGGATCTTCTGCAAGTGGTGGAAAAGAACCGGAAAGAGCTCGGCGACTTCAAGAAGTCATCACTCGCCACGATGACATAGCACAGAGGGACAACGTTGCAGCCAGTGACGTGTGATAGTGGTCAATACAATGCAAAAGTGATTGTTTAAGTTATTGTTTCTTTCTTCTTCCTTATTTGTCTGCTATTTGCTGATTTTTTTGAAAAGTATAGGTGATCGTGGTTTTTCCCATTATTTGGCACTATACTAGCACATTGGTATTACCTGTATACAGGCACAACTTTTAAACCGTTAGTCGTATGACATTGGAAGGCACACCAAACGACTTCTCTCATCAAGAGGATTCAGAAAACATCCCTACTTAATGATTTATCTTGATTCAGTAAAAAGTTAAAAAGTACGCATTTTAAAAAAAAAACTCGTACGTAATTTCAAGGGCGATGCGAGACCCCTAAATATTGATCAATTTTTGTAAAAATGGTACCAATGTGCTAGTATAGTGCCAAATAATGGGAAAAACTACGATAACCTATACTTTTAAAAAAAATTGAAAAGTGGGCCACCCTATAATGTACAGCACTTACAGAGTGTCATGCACATATTGAGAGACAAACGGATAAACGAAACGGACAAATCAAAAATGAAACAAACGACGAACAAACGAATGACCGGAAAATGAAACTGATAAAACGGACGATGCTTATAAATACCAAAAACTAAAAAGGTAAAACCAAAAATAGTTAAAAAGTCGCTAAAATTGACAACTTAAATTAATGTAGAAAATAAAGAAGTGCAATAATTGAATTTACAAACGAATTTTAATTAATTAATGTAAATGCATTTACGTTAATAATTGTAAATTATTACAAAATAATTGAATGCGAGGAAATACTCGGAAAAACTCGTGAAGAAAAGGCCTCCGCTTTTTCCTCACGAGTGTAACTCACTTTCATATAAGCCTTTGCGTGTTATTCTACCTGCAACAAAAAAAAGAGCTCCCAAAACAAGACATCAATTTGAATATTTGTCTTAGTTTTACTGTACAGTATTAGTTTTGTAAATTTAATTTAAAACAAACTTTTCTCTGAGACCGGATTTATTGGACATATATATATATATATATATATATATATATATATATATATAGAGAGAGAGAGAGAGAGAGAGAGAGAGAGAGAGAGAGAGAGAGAGAGAGAGAGGTTTGAAATAAACTAAAATTGCCGTCTTCAGCAAAGTGATTTAAACAGAATGCTTTGCGACACCTTGTACGTAGACTCACCAAGTTTATGTTAATTACTCTATATATTTAACTTTAAGTAATTAATTATGAAGTAATTAATACCAATTTACTCAAGACCTTGTTTAGCTTATATATATATATATATATATATATATATATATATATATATATATATATATATATATATATATATATTAGGGGTTAAAACCGGTATTGAAATACCGTATTAATACCGGTATTGAAAGTACAAATAATACCGATATTATAGGTTTTCGGTATTGACAAAAATTGCTATTGTAAAATTTAGGCAATTTAGTCCTCCGATGGGCAAATAAACTGTTTTTTGGAGGATTCGGAGAAAAAAAAAGTTTCGGGGTATTTTGCAGTTAACCTCTTTTTTTTCGTTTTCTATTCCTTCTATCAAAGAAAACTATTTATTGCACTAGCTTTAAGAGTGATTCATTCAACTGTAGCCATTTCTTCAACAGAGTGGGAAATTATTGAAAACCTTTATGACACCTTACGTCCTGTTGAAATAATTCTTAAAGGGTTATGCTCAAAAGATGCATCACTCCTGACAGCTGAATCATCAATGAAATTTATTTCAAAGAAACTAGGAGAGAAAAATAATCCAATAGCAAAAGAGTTAAAAGATTGTCTAGAAATCGTTACATTTCAAGAAGACAGCAAGACATTGTAGGTTTAATCAAATATCTTCATAATCCCGAAGTTTTAAAAGTTCAAGAAGAGGAAGTTTTTCTGTTCCATCAAAATTAGTTCTCAAAAGAACTGCAGAAAGGCTCCATAAAAGACTTTTCCCTAAGAATGTGGTTGATTTGGAGATATAAATGGAAGAACAGGAATTTCCATGTAACCCTGAAAATGTAGCTGCTGCAAATAAGACTGAAGTGGAAGCAGATTCATTACTGAGTGAATACATGCAAGAATGGACAAACTAGGAAAAGTGCCATCTAAAAAAAATTCCATTGATTTTGATGTTACTAATGAATTTAAAAGCTTGGAAGTTTACTTTACAGAGAAGTGAGAATTTAGAGAAGCTGTACAAGGCACTGCTTTCAATTAAACCTACAAGTGCAGAATCAGAAAGAGCCTTTTCTGCTGCAGGCCTATTTCTGACGAAACTGAGATCAAGTCTATCTGAACAATCCCTAGATGCTCTTTGTTTCCTCAAAGCATACTTTCAAATCAAACTAAGAAATAAATATTTAGATACTAATAATTTCTATCTACCCCAGTAGTTGTATAATAATAATATGCTAAAAAAAATTCAAATAATATTTTTATTACAATTTAGTAATTTACTGTATAAACTTTTTCGAATAGAATGCCATCTATTTGGAGTTGGGTCATTAATTTATAGTAAATATGGTGAGTACTGCAAGTCCCTCAGACTTGTGGGAGGGGGTAGGGTGGCACCATAATAAATCAAAATAAATTATTTTTTTCATAATACCGGTATCAATACCGGGATTAGCATAATTGCCTCCAAATACCGGTATTGAAAATTTTCGGTATTATGCAAGCACTAATATTATATATATATATATATATAATATATATATATATATATATATATATATATATATATATATATACATATATATACACGCGATGATTCCTCATTTCACGAAGGTCAAGCTTGTCGCCCCTCCTCTCGAGTTGGCCTGGTGAAGTAGTGAGTTGGTTTCTTGTACTCTCCACCTCACATAGCCAGGTATGCCCGGCCCATCGGGGATTGTTCTGAGCCAGACGTCGTCTTCTTTTGAAGATGTCTACTGCAACTCCCTTCGTGTTTCTTAGGTCTTTGGGCAACTGATTAAACGTCCTCTCACAACAAAACTATTTTCTTTCAGGGTTAAGGATGTTCCCTGTCTCGCCTTTAATTTGGGAACACGACACAGTCTTCCTTTTCTACTTTCCACCGTTGTTTGGGGAGTTACAGGGTTCAGAGTAAGATTGGGACTAGTTTCTCCATTATGTATATCTTTCTTCTCCTTTCCAGTGAATATAGGTTTAGTTCGCGTAACCTTTCCCAGTAATTTAGTTCTTTGCACCCATTGATCTTGGCTGTAAAGCTTCTCTGAATCCCTCCTAGCTGTCTAATGTCTTCTTTTTTATATGGGGATGTTAGGACCGGGCAGTATTCCAATTTGAGTATGATCAGTATTTTCAGTAGAGGAATCATTATATTCCTATCCCTTTGGGTATGATCAGTGTTTTCAGTAGAGGAATCATTATATTCCTATCCCTTCGTTTAAAGGTTCCCAGTATCTGACCAGTTATTATTCTCTTTGCTCTGTTTACTGCCATCTTATTTTATGTTTCAAATTTCGCATCATCAGTCATTACAACCCCTAAATCTTTTGCTCTAGAATTTCTCCGAATTTCCTGTTCATTTGGGTTATAATATTCCATGGATTTTAGGTCTTCTCTTTTTCCGTACCGTAACAGCTGAAATTTCTCAGTGTTAAACTTCATATTCTTGTCTTCCGTCTACTTGTAGATTCTGTTCATGTCGGTTTGTAGAGATCCTATATCTTCTGGGTTTCTTATTTTTCTACTGATCTTTGTGTCATCAGCAAAGGATGTTACTGTGCTGTCTCTGGTAACGTCCTCATCTACGTCAGTTAGCATGATTATGAAGAGTAGTGGAGCTAATACTGTTCCTTGTGGTACTGAGCTGAGGACCTCTGATTCTGATGAAGATACTCCTTGTACTGTAACGACTTGCCGCCGTTCACTAAGGAAATTATATATCCATTTCCCTACTTTTCCTGTTATTCCCATATACTTCAGTTTATGTATTATGATTCCATGGTCACATTTGTCGAACGCTTTGGCAAAGTCTGTGTATATTACATCATAGTTTTCATTACTTTCAAGTGCATCAATAATGTTTGTTGTAGTGTTCCATTAGTTGTGATAGGCATAATCTGCCTGACCGAAACCCATGTTGATTATCATTGAATGTTTTTTGAGTTTCCAAAAAGTCGTAGATTTTCAAATATTTTAGTGAGATGAGATGTAAGCGACACTGGCCTATAGTTTTTGGCCTCAGATCGATCTCCTCCTTTATATATTGGGACTATGTTTGCGCTCTTCAGGATGCCCGGTATTTCTCCCGTGGCTAGTGATCGTCTCTATATCCAATATGGACTCAGCGATTGCATTCTTGCAATTTTTGATCAGTGTGGCATTCCATTTGTCCGGTCCTGCCGCTGAGTGTGTTTTTAGGTTCCCTATAGCTTGTGTAATATCATCTGTCGTAAAGTTGAAGTCCGTTATACTTTCCCCTTGTAGTTCTTCTTCAAAGAACGCGTTTCTATCGCATATCACTTTGTCAGCTTTTGGGATACTGAAAGATGATTTGTACTGAGCTCTTAATATTTCAGATATATACTTCTGTTAGATCATCAGATAAAGCACTGTTCTCGTTTTTCAAACGTCTGATAGTCGCATGGTTTTTCGACTTTCTTTTTGCAAAATTATAGAAGTACTTTGAGTTAACCTTTATCGCTTCTATAGCGTCGTCGTCGTCTTTTTCTGTATGCTTCTCAATTAGTTCCTGTATGACGTCATCGATACTCTGCAGTTTATCATTTAATATTTTTCTGATGTTGTTATCTTTACAGTTACTTAATTTTGCAGTCACTCTTTTTCTCTTTCGGAATAATGACCTGTTTTGTCTCTCGAACCTGCTTCTCTTTCCTTTATGTTGCATTTTTGGAACCTGTCTTTCCACAATTTCTAACGTCTTCTCCTCTAAAGTCATTAGCATCTCTTCCGTTGTCTTGGCCTCGAAAATGATTTTCCAATCTATTACTTCCATGCTGGATGCAACAATTGCAACATCTTCCCAGTTTATAGCTTTGGAGTGAAAATTAAAAATTTCAAATTTGCTTCTTTCTGTTGTTCGTGTTCTTTCTTTTCCTGTTGCTTTTATATTGGTTGTTATTTCAATGATGTTGTGGTCCGATATTATATTTGGGAATATTTCTACATTATCAATTAGGTTACTGTTGTTTGTAAATACCAAATCTAGGCAGTTGTTTTTCTTGTGTTTTCTGTTATTTCTTGCGTTAACATAAATTCATCAGCAAGAGCTAGTAGCACTTTTACCTGCTCCTGGTCTTCCCGTGTGCCCCCCTTGTCCTGATGTATACATATATTTTTTCCTATCGTTTTATATTTCATGAATGGGAAATTAAAATCACCACAGAGAAAAATATTTGGGGTTGGAGAGAGTAGATCTTTTACCCAGTTTCTTACCTCTGTAATGGAATCTGAAAATTCCGAGGTTGGCGTGTTTGCGGGTCTGTACATTACAATTAATACCATATTTAATTTTTCAACTTTGGTGCTACACATTCCACGTAGCTGTTTGAGGTACTTATAGTCATTTCTGCCATATGCCTTTCGCGTGTGTAAATAGCACATCCTCCTTTACGTCTCACTGTTCTGTCGGCTTGGAGGATGTGCTAGTTGTCAATTTGTATTTCTTTTTTGTCAGTACAGACCTCACACTTTTCACAGTTCGCCTTGTAGTCCTTTAGATGAGTTTCCGTGAGGCATGCAAAGTCTGCTCCGATTTCTTGCATGAGTCCTTTCAGGTATAAAACTTTGTCTGGGGGATGATTTGATTTAAGGTCCTGAATGTTGGCTAAGATTATTTTTATTTTATCGCTATTGTTTTAGCATTCTCAGATTCGTTTTCCAATGGTGGGCCGGTTTCGTTGCCTTGTGGTTGTCCGAGAATTTGCCTCTTTTTATCTTTGTCGATACCTGTTGTCCCGATAACGCATGAAGTGTCTTTGTGCGTGCCTTCTGTCCGGCTCTCGGATTCCTATATTTGTCAGCTGACTTTGTATTTGCTGGATAGTATTTAGCAGCTGAATTGTGTTGGCTACGTCTAAAAAATTCGTACCCTTCTTTGATGTTCGTTTTTCTGTTCACCCGTTGCATTCCTTTGAGGGTGGTGGTGGTGGTAACGGCATTTTTGTTCGTATTTGCACCTCCTATATCTTGCACCACCGTAAGATGGCGGAACTTGCACTTCTTATCAAATTTGCAATATCCACTTGTGTACTGTGTGTTGCATAATGTGGGATGGTCATAGATGCATTGCCCAACCCGATATCGGCAGTTCCCTTTTGCGTAGTATTTGCATACGGTATTTTCTACGCTTCTACTTCTTGTTAGCTTATTATTTTCAAAGTTCTTAATTTTGGTATTATCATTATTTTTCTTTGGCTGATTATTTCCTGCGTTTTTAGTTATTATCTTTTTATCATTTCGCTCGTTAGACAGTTTTACGACCTCGCAACTTTTACTTATTTCTTTTCTTTCATCTATGTCTTCATTCCGTATTATATTGTTTATATTGTTATTCATTATTATAATGTTATTCGTTATTATACTGTTATTCGTTATTTCGTCCTCTGTCTCATCTACCCGGTTTTTCGTTGGGACATTTCCGGTCTCTCTCTCTCTCTCTCTCTCTCTCTCTCTCTCTCTCTCTCTCTATATATATATATATATATATATATATATATATATAATATCATCGATGCATTCATACTTTAAGTGGAAGTATAAATAGTTAAATATATTTTTATATAGAGCACCATTCCGACCATATGCACATTTCAGTATTTCTCCAGTATACCGCTTTATAACCTAATTTGTTTTTCCGTCCTTGTTTTTGCAATTATCATTGAGTTCTCGCAAAAGAAATCGCGCGTTTGCAGTATTGTGAAAGCTGACACTTCCTGTTTTGTTAGAAGACGTGTCAGTGCGTACTGTACACCAATCTACACCATGGACTCCAAAAAGACCCGCAAATGCTTTCACGACGTTCAACGAAGGAATTCTTGTTAAATTACACCATGAAGATAAACTGCGCCGCTTTTGCAAAAAGACAAAGATTGGACTGTAGAGGATCAAAGACCAAAGACAGTGAGGAGGCCTAGTGACATCAACAGGAACGATCCTCAAAAGTTCGTTAAACACCCACCTTGGAGTCATGGTTTGGGAGTGTTTTTCTGTAATAGGTCGGAGAGGACTGTACTTCCTGCCCGATAACGCGAATAAATGGATCTCGCTATGATAAAGACATTTTGAAAAAACATATTCTCAATTTTGTTGAAATTCATCAAACTCCAATTTTTCAGCATGACACGGCCCCTTGTCACGAGTCAAGAATGGTGACCCAGTGGTTGCTTGACCATCTTATTAACATTCTAGAATGGTTAGGCAATAGTCCAGATCTCAATCCCAGCGAGAACACGTGAAAAGTAATGAAGGATAGGCAGGGCCGTTTCTAGCCATTAGGGGGCCCTGAGCAGTATACCCATTTGAGGCCCCACCCCTCCATCCACCAACTCACGCCTTACTACATCACCTCAGCACACACATACAAAAAATGGCTGTGTTAATAAAAAACAGTTATGAACAATTTTAATGAAACATTTATGTCCAGCCTGTCTAGCGGCCCCCTAGTAACAGCGGGGCCCTAAGCGGCCCTGAGGATAGGCTACAAAGTCATGACACAGGCAGTATACTTCAATTGAAGGAAGTTCTGAGAAACGTGTGGATTTCAGAAATCAATGTTGATTATTGTAAAAAACTGGTTTATTCGATGCCTAAACGTGTAAAGTATTAATTAAAGTATTAAAATAAATGGAAAATACTCAATTTTGTTTTTTGTTCATCTCTAAAGCCTGTTAAAAAAATAGGCACGCTGTTTCTTTTGCGGACACTACATATATATATATATATATATATATATATATTATATATATATAACTCTGGTGGACGTGTCGGAACGGCGTTCCGATACCTTTTATTTTCATTCCACTTTGATTTTTGGGGAGGTACATGACAAAATTTTAGAAATAGGAAGGACGCTTTGTTTATGCAAGAAGGAGTGGACAGGGGAAAATGCCCCGCAAAAACGCCCGTTCCCCCCCCCCCCCCCCCCTAGAAAAAGAGACCCAAAATCAAGAGCCAAAGTTTTTGAGATGTCTGGACACTCTGCGTTTGAAAGATTGGAGGTCATAAACGGGTGGAAAGATGGATTGCGGAAGGTTCCAGAGTTGACCGGTTCAGTTGATGAAAGATTGAGATTACCGATAAACCCTTGCGTTAGAGAGTTGGACAGAAAAGGAATGGAAATGCGTCGAAAGTCTGATACTGCATGCATCCCTTAAAGGAAGAGGCATGATGTTAGAATTCAGAAGAGCAGTGTCCGTTAACCGATAATAGCGATAGTAAAGAGAGAGTGAGGCAACACTGCGCCGAAGAGAGAGAGAGAAAGGGATTGAAGATAGTCAGTAAGAGGCTAGGAAATGATGAGACGAAAAGCCTTTGATTCCACCCGATCAAGTAGAGCTGTGTGGGTTGAGCCACCCCACACATCAGAAATACTCCATACAAGGGGCGGACAAGAACCCTCTACAGAAACAGCAAGTGAATGGGGGGTGAAGAAGCTTCGGAGCCGGTATAACACATCTAACCTCTTAGAAGCTATTTTAGAAAGAGAGAGTACGTCAGCTTTACAGGAAAGATCAAGAGAAAGGAAAACGCCAAGAATGTTAAGAGAAGAGGAAAGATTGAGTTGTGTATTCTTGAAGATAAGGGGATAGTCGTGTGGAATATTGTGACGAGTAGACAAATGAAGGAACTGAATTTCTGAGGCACTGAAAGCCATAAGCTTTTCTCTGCCCCAGTCAGAGACAGTAGAAAGACCGGAAGTCAGGTACGCGATAGCCGTCTCACGCGAATCATGGAGTGACTGTTGAAAGGGACGCTTTGTGAAGCGGGTGAAGTAAAATGTGGAATCATCGGCATAGGAGTGGATAGGACGGGAAGTGCGACTTAATAAATCGTTGATAAATAAAAGGAAATGAGTGGGTGACGGGACAGAACCCTGAGGAACACCACTATTAACCTCTTTTGGACCACTGGGTCGAATTTGTACCGTTTCCCATACACGCACTTATAACTTAACCTTACAAAAACTTCAGACGTTAAGAGGTTAATAGCTTTTGGAGAAGAACAGTGGCCATCTACAATCGCAGCTATAGATCCGTCAGAAAGGAAATCAGAGGAGGGCAATTTGGAAATTAAAGATTTGTGCCAGACTATCAAAACCGAAAGGAGGATGACCAAGAGTCAGTGAAATATGCAAGAAGATCGCCAGTGGAGCGTCCCTTGCAGAACATATACTGACGATCTGAAAGAAAATTGTGAATAAAGAGGGTCAACCTTCTTTGGAATATGGTGAATGAAAGCGAACTTCCAGCAGGAAGCAGAAGTACCAGATGAAAACAAAGACTGAAGACTTTGCCTAGGCAGGGTGTCAGCACAGAAGCACAGTTCTTAAGAACAACAGGAGGGACACCATCAGGACAGTTCAGATAGGGCAGAAAGAAAATCTTTGGAAGAGGTTCTAATTTCAGACATAATTAAGTGAGAGGGAAGAGGAGACGGAGGAATAGCACCGCAATCGTCCAGGTTGAGTTGGAGGCGAAAGTTTGAGCGAAGAGTTCAACTTTATAAGTAGAAGAGACGGCAACTGAGTGGTCGGAATGGAAAAGAGGAGGGAAAGAAGAAGAAGAAGTAAAGTTGTTGGAGAGGTTCTTGGCTAGGTGCCAGAAAGAGCGAGAAGAATTAGAATTGGATAGGTTTCACACTTTTGTCTGATGAAGGAATTTTCGGCGAGTCGAAGAATAGATTTGACACGATTCCGGGCAGAAAGTGAGGTTGTCAAAGAATTTTGGATCGTCAGTAGAATTAAGAAAAAGGTAGATAGCGCAAATGTATTTAGTATGTAAGCCGTAGCCAGAGGGCGAAGAATTGGGAGGATTCAAGTTCGGGAATACGAGAGCAAATTTGGTCGTTGCGTACATGTACGCAACATCCACCTTTGGAATGAAATAGGATGGTACAGAAAAGGGGTTGCTGTCAGTTGTCCCAGACACTCGAGTTTAAGTGAGAAAGAGGTGAGATTTAATGGAGGTTAGAAGATAAGTTTTGTTCAACAGACGGAATTTGAGGAACGGCCACGAGTGTTACGGAAGTTTATGAAAAGTGAATCAGGCACAGGTCTTGGATATCTCGAATGGGCAGTAGCAGAACCAATTTTTTATTTTGAAAAGGTTTTGTGGTATGTAAATGCATGTATGGGTAGTGAGGAATAGGGAGAGAAGCGTGTGTTTGAGTGCGTGCTTGACTGCTAGCAGGGCAAATGAGACACGGAAAAAGTTCAGTGCAGGAGGAGAGTGAGAGGAGAAACGGGAGTTTCAGCACTCCCTCTCTTCCACCTAATGTCCCTCCCGGAGTACTTCCCTGGTCGATTGATGTTTGCATTCTCCTCTTCTCGTGGAGAGATTAGGATGATCACTGGGTGGGATGGGGTAACAAATGGCAAACTTTACTGGAAATTTAGAACGGAGTTCCAGAACCTTTCTTTCCAGAAAAAAGTAATACTTATACAGTAGATATATTCCCTGACCAGCCATGCGTGGCTGGCTACGAGGGCAGGAGGAAACCGGAAACCAATTCTTTCTTCCACCAAATCCCGCAAATGAGGCGGGATGCTTCAGAGGTGTCGACGTAGATCGATCCGGCTCCCTTTCCCCTCAAAACAAAGCAAAACATTGAAACCTAATAAGAATTTATTGGGTTTGATGAAGACATTTTTTCAAATATGAGCTGAATAAACTTTCTTCATAGATTCAACTTACGAAGAATGTCAATAATGTGTTTTAGTTGGTTTGTTTCTTCACGCTAATGTTAATGAATTATTTTCATTTATATATTCTTGTGAATGCGTTTCGTTTATTATTTTTTTTCACTGTAAACCGTCGTTCGGAACCATGGAAAGCAGTACTGTTTAATCAGTTATTTATATTTATTATTTTAAATTAAATAATTATATTTTATAATTATAGTTACATTGATCTCTCAATTCTAATTCTCATCATATTATTACTCCCAAGAACAGGTTTGTGGGTTTGGTGTTATCCGTATACCCGGCAGTGTTTTGTACCCTATATTCTGTACCACTATATATATATATATATAATATATATATATATATATATATATATATTATATATATAATATATAATAAATAAACTTATATACAGGGTGGGCCGAAAGTCTGGATCCATAGGAAAATATTTATTTTAATACATAAATTACAACAATGGTAAATACTTAAAATGAATATCAACTTTAACTCGTAAATGCGTATCCGTGATACTGTACAGTGGTTCGTACTCCAGTATAAACAACAAATTATAACAAATGCTCAAATTGGCGGCCTCTGACATCGAGACACTTAGGGATGGAATTTATGATTTTTAATAATTCTTCGGATTGACGTTCTCGAGATGCGTGTTTCATTTGATAATCTTCTTGTTGACTTTACTGGACTATTCGTTAAAGTTTCACATACCATTGCAGAGGTATTTTCATCAGTTGCAGTTTTTGGACGACCAGAACGCCGTCGATCATGTACACTTCCTGTTTCTTTGAAACGTTTAAACAACTTGCCAACAGTCGCATGTGTTACTGGATGCTTATCAGGATGATTTCTATTGAATTCGGTAGCAACTTCTCTGTGTGTAGCGCCCTGTCTTGCGTACATGAGCACAAGTTCTACCCGGTCTTCTGTTGTTAGATTCGAAGCCATTTCTGGGCTGAAATAAAAAAGTATTTGAGTATTTATACTGGAGTACGAACTACTGTACAGTATCACGGATACGCATTTACGAGTTAAAGTTGATATTCATTTAAGTATTTACCATTTGTTGTAATTTATGTATTAAAATAAATATTTTCCTATGGGTCCAGACTTTCGGCCCACCCTATATATATATATATATATATATATATATATATATATATATAACCTTAATTTTGCTTCCCCGAATTGTTCATTCTGACGAAGGTCAAGCTTGTCACTCCACCTTAGACCTACAGTTTAACGTGGAATCCGAACCACGCCCCACCACCAGCCCAGCGTCTTAACCACTAGGCTACCCAGGGTACCCATTTATCTACCAACCAATTTTTTTTATTGTGTGGAAGGATGAACACACAATTTTGCACAATGGAAAAAACCCTACCAGGATTCGAACCCTCTTGAATAGGTGCTACTACACTACACTACGACGGGATGAAAGTTAATACAATTTGTCATACGTTTAAACAACCGATTAAATGCATAACGCTTTCGGGTCCAGACACATTTTACGTGTAATTTTACACATTTTTACACATTTTACTCGAGGTAATGACCATTGAAATTATCTGCTGCTACACTGGGGTTCCATCCCATCGTAGTGTAGTGACTAGCTCCCTTACCTTTTATCCAACAGGTGGTGAGCTCGAACACTGGGGGTGGGGAGATTTTTGCATATATACAGTATATATACCTATATACTGTATATAACGCAAAGATGAAAAATAAAGAAGCATAAAGTACCAGGAATCAGTTACTAACCTTCACTCTGAACTTAACACCCTCTCCCTCCCGCAACAACAACAACAACAACAACAACAACAAAAGACTCAATTAAAGACTGAACATTTTATGGTAGATTTCATTGGGTTAAATTTGGTGAAAAGGTTAAAGAGGTGGAAGATGGTTTCAAACCAACCGGTTGGCAATTCCCACCTGTATCTGAAGGCGTCAAATTCAATCAATTTACCTGACAAAGACGAGGTGCGAAATGGTAGGAATTAGTGAGGCACGGACAATTAGAACCTCTCTTTTACGGCCGCCCCGCTAATCAGCCCAAAGGAAACCCGCCGCTAGATGGCGCTGATGATAAGCCCGCGTGACGTCACTCGGTACATTCCGGGGAATTAGTGCCTCGAATATGTTTATTAGATACACGAATATTACATATTTTCGAGATCTGTATCGCACTTCTCTTTTATGCGATACACACAGTACATAGTATACTTATTATATAAATGTATTCTATAAATATATTGCAGAGAGAGAGAGAGAGAGAGAGAGAGAGAGAGAGAGAGAGAGAGAGAGAGAGAGAGAGAGAGAGAGAGAGAGAGAGTCATGCACCATATTGTATAATAATTAAAAAAATTATGAAACCCTAATTGGTTTCTATGGCAACCGGAACATACTTGTATGAAAATTTAATTAGCTTTAATGACCTAATATAGATACAGGTTTGTTGCTGTGCCATAATTTCATTTGGGTATTATTTTTAATTAATTACACAGGTGAAAAATAAATATTTTATTTCTTTTATTTCTTTTATTCTTTAATTCAAATTTTATTATTATTATTATATATATATATATATATATTATATATATATAATATATATATATATATATATGACACACATCTGTCTGATGATGTTCTAGGTTCGTTTATACACGCCTAAACGGCTAGGATAATCTGCACTAAATTTAATATAGGCGACACATTAAGGGAGAACCAGGGGAGGTTTTAGTAACACAGTCGCTCCTCCCAGTCCCCACCCCACCCTCGTATGTTGTGTTTCGGGAGGCTTTTACTGCGCAAGGTGCAGGGAGCATTGTAGTATATATATATATATATATATATATTATATATATATATATATATATACAAACTCAGAATGGTCCCCTGAGAAACTCATATGTTAAACACAGACCGTGCATGGAACAAGGAACTCTTCTGGGAAAATTAAATCCACTATAGTCCGAATAAGTAATGGTAAATGACAAATACCATAGTTTTTCTTTTTCATGATGCTAGCCCGACGTGGGCAACGGGTCTCTCGCAAAGAGATAGCTGGTGAGGGAAGCTATATTTATGGGATCTCTTTGCGAGAGACCCGTTGCCCACGTCGGGCTAGCATCATGAAAAAGAAAAACTATGGTATTTGTCATTTACCATTACTTATTCGGACTATAGTGGATTTAATTTTCCCAGAAGAGTTCCTTGTTCCATGCACGGTCTGTGTTTAACATATATATATATATTATATATATATATAAGAACGAGCAAATGAGAAATGAGCTACCTCCCAGGAATCGAACAAGCGTCGTTCTTTACATTAATTATACTGTGTTGTTTACAGTTAAAATGTACTCTATATATGTACGGCATGCGAAGGTGCCCCTTCACCCTCAGGGCATTTGATTCCGCTCGTATGTAGGAGAATTACAACTTCTGACTGATCGAGGACCTTGGTGTAGTGGATAGCATATCCGACAGGCAATTCGATGATCCCGGGTTCGATTCCTCGGAGGTACCTCATTTTTCATTTGCTCGTTCTCCCTCCTCATCTTGTGCGGAACGCTCTTCTACACAAGCGTCGTTCTTTAAATTAATTTTTCTGTGTGTTGTTTGCAGTTAAAATGTACACACACACACACATATATATATATATATATTGCTTGTGGGTTTATATATATATATATATATATATATATATATATATAGAGAGAGAGAGAGAGAGAGAGAGAGAGAACTATCGTTACTGACCCATAGCTAACAACCTAACTTTGTACTATCCTATACATTACATATAAACAAACTGACCTGGCGTCTGTAAAGGAGAGCAGCTTGACCCAACTCTTTTACCCGATAATAATCATTCAGGAGGGCCACAAACTGAAAAATGTTTATACAAACTAATGTGGCCTATTGCGTTAACTCCTCGATTAATTATATTATTAATACCAGCACCATCAGGAGTCGAAGCCACGACTTTCGCGTCTTCATTTCGCTTGTAGACAAACGGCGCTACCCATGGAACTATTGGCGATGGGTCTTTTACCCTGTACAATTATCTGTAATATTGTTTGAGCGAATTCTCATACAATGGATATAAAATTCTTTATTTCTTTTACATTCGTTCTTAAGATAATACGTATAAACATAGTTTCTCCTCTAAATATTTAAATAATATAATTTTGTTACAGAAAACGGGCTCTGGGCTTGTTGGTGCTTTTATAATGTTCACATTTCTTGACCATAATAGATAATATAGTTTTATACTGACTCACAATATATCAACGTAAAGAACGACGCTTGTATAGGAGAATATGCCGCGCAAGATGAGAGAGAGAGAACGAAACAAATGAAAAAATGAGGTAACCACCCGGGAATCGAACCCGGGATCTTCCGATTGCCGGTCAGATATGATAACCATTACACCATGGGCCTCACTCATTCAAATGCTGTAATTCTTCTACATACGCGCAGAAACCAATGCCCCAAGGGGGCACCTCCCGCATGCCGTCCATTATATACATTTAACTGCAAACACAGTATAATTAACGTAAAGAACGACGCTTGTATAGGAGAATATTCCGCGCAAGATGAGAGAGAGAGAACGAAACAAATGAAAAAATGAGGTAACCACCCGGGAGTCGAACCCGGGATCTTCCGATTGCCGGTCAGATATGATAACCATTACACCATGAGCCTCACTCATTCAAATGCCGTAATTCTTCTACATACGCGCAGAAACCAATGCCCCAAGGGGGCACCTCCCGCATGCCGTCCATTATATACATTTAACTGCAAACACGCAGTATAATTAACGTAAAGAACGACGCTTGTATAGGAGAATATTCCTATACAAGCGTCGTTCTTTACGTTAATTATACTGCGTGTTTGCAGTTAAATGTATATATATTTATATAATTTAGGGTGGCCCTTATTTTTCAACTTTTGAAATTACTTGCTCCCAACCCCTAATCGTCTTCCAATATATAAAAAAGTGCTCTGTGCAAAATTTCAGCTCAATTGGGCTATATTAAGATGGCCCCCCAAAGGCCCTAAAGTTTCAAAATTCACCGATAATTGGTATTTCTAATATAAAACCTTTATAATTCATTTGCAAACTTTGTTTGGGAAAATAATCACAAAGCATAATCGAAAGTGAATTTTATTTACAACAAATAATTACGCCGCTTATATAGGCCGCAGGCGCAGAACTTTCTAGAACCTTCCAGAAGCGTTTTTTTTACGCACTTATGATACTTTTCAATTTCCGTGAATATCTCGTCCAATTTTGGTTTTAAGTAAATAATGGTTACAACTAAATTTATTGTAAATTGAATTCTCTTTCGATCATATTCTATATTTCTTTCGAATAAAACACTGTAAAGAAGATAAAAACGGTTTTATATGAAAAAATATCAATATTGTTAAAATCTGAAACTTTAGGGCCTTTGGGGGGGCCATCTTAATATTGTCTGATTGAGCTGAAATTTTACACAGAGCATTTTTACATGGATTAGAACAACTTTGGCGGTTGGGAGATGAAAAATATTTCATTTCAGAAAATCACATACAACTAAGGGCCACCCTAATTATATATATATATATATATATATATATATATAGTGTAACAAAAGTCCATTATCATAGGAAATTAATGATTTCTTGTTTTATTTCATAATTTCAACGGAAGGTGGATTGGAACCGTGGTCGAGTGGAATGGTATCCCAGGAGTCCAGATTTATCTCGGCTGTACTTCTTCCTCTGGGGACATTTCAAGTCGGTTGTTTACCAGACAAGACCACGAACTATTCAATAGTTAAAAGACAACATACAGCGAGAATGTAACATCATTAAGGATGTCTTACGTTCAATATGACTTTGCAGTTTGAACATTTATTGTCTTCATAACACATAAACATTAATCACTTATGGTAACGAACTTTTGTTACACCATATATATATATATATATATATAATATATATATATATATATATATATATATATATATATATGTATGTGTGTGTGTGTGTGTGTGTGTGTAAACCGTAAAAAATATCCATGGATGCAAAACTGAAGCAAGGAGATTCAACTTAGAGAAAAATATGCAAAATAGAAATTAACCTTAAACAAATCGTCATCCACGAGACAAACGAGGAGGAAAACAAAGTAGCAGAAAGTATAAAAAATAATCCAAAATACTTTTACACGTTTGCGAAAAGAAAAATGAAATGTTAAGTGAGTATTGGTTTGTTAAAATTGGGGTAACCGAATACGGAAGTGATCCAGAAAAAGTGAGCGAGTTGCTTAAGGAACCAATTAACTTTGTGTTCAGCATCCTTAAGCCCAAGAAGAAAGTACGAAGTCCAGATGAATTCTTTGATCTCGATTCGAGTCAAGAACAAATACGGACGTGAATCTATTAATGGGTTTTGAATTCTTGGAAAAGGACGTAATTAAGGCTGTATCACAAATACGAGAAAACTCAGCACCGGGGCCACGCCCATAGAGTGTCATGTTTCTGAAGAATTGCAAAGAGAGTATAGCTAAGTCACTATACTTACTATGGAGAAAATTACTCGACACGGGATAAATCCCACTTCCATTAAAGAACTCGAACATTGCCCCCCATATTTAAAGGTGGTAACAAAGCATTATCGAAGAAGTGCTTCGAAATTGCTTCATACCTACAAGAAAAGAGTTTATTCAATCCGAGCCAACATGGCTTCAGAGCTGGAAGATCATGCCTGTCACAGTTATTAGATCACCAAGAGAAAATACCGGAAACACTGTGTAGAGATAAAAATATAGAAAATGAGACCCGAAACTCTTCAACGTACTTCTATAAGAACTGAGGAACTTCCAGCACACCAACCCGAACAATTTTAAGAACCAGCTGGACGGGTTCGTGGGCAAAGTCACTGACCAGCCATGCGTGACTGGCTACGAGAGCAGGAGGAGATTGGACCAACTCTCCCTTCACCAAATCCCGCAAATGAGGCGGGATGCTGCAGAGAGATCGACCGCAGGTGGATCTTGAGCCGTCGTTCAAAGCCATCATGAAACAAAACAAACTTTGACCTCTTATTTGCTTGTCCATGTTGCTGCGAGCTGCTCGTACCCTGACATGGGCGTATGGGTGAAATGATGTTCTGTGTGAAAAGATGTTTAACACTTCATACTTCCACTTAAATTATAAATGCATCGGTGACTATATATATATATATATATATACACACACACAACCGGCTCCGATGGTGATGACTCAGATATACCTTTGGTTAGCTTCCGCCCGAAATTTTCATTCTGACGAAGGTCAAGCTTTTCACTCCACCTTAGACCTACAGTTTAACGTGGAATCCGAACCACGCCCCATCAGCAGCCCAGCGTCTTAACCACTAGGCCACCTAGGGTACCCATTTATCTACCAACCACTTTCTTTATTCTGTGGAAGGATGAACAGCTGGGTTTTGCTGCGCGCCGGCTGCCGTCGGGTCTCGAACCCGGTGCCGATGATTCGTAGTCAGCGACGCTAACCACTACACCACCGAGGCGCATTCCACACCACCGGTCAATATATATATATAAAATGCTTTGAACGACATTGAATTTGCAAATGACAATTTAATACCTTTATGCAAACCTCAAAATTTGACAAATGTTACATCCTTGTTGTTGTTACATAATAAGAAAGACATTTCTTCCGCGATTATATAAACTTTCGACGCATGTATGTTACATCATTATCCGACTGCGGCAGGCGAAAACACCGCATATAACCGCATTCGTGAGGCGGTAACACGCTGTGCGTTGAATGAACCATTTGCCGCGCTGTTTCTAATGCGGTTTTCATACAAAAAGGAATCTTGTTTTAACAGATTCGACACGCATCAAGCAATTCGTATACACCCCAATTTTGGGGTAATAATTAGGAATTATATATATATATATTATATATATATATATATATATATATATATATATATATATATATATACTGGCAGAGAAAAATTTGTTAATAATAATAATTCAATTCAATGCAATTTTTATTGTTCTCTGCTACATGAATAAGGTATACAACACACACACACACACACACATATACCACGTGTGCAATATATATATATATATATATATATATATATATATAATAGTGGAACAGTTAATGCATTCCTAAACATACATAGCCAAGGCTATAATAATAAAACATTAACAACAACAACAATAATGCCATGGTAATATCAATAATACAATTTATTATTGTACTTATATGTGTTGATGACATCATCAGGTGCAACAAGAAGTGTATATATATATATATATATATATATATATATATATATATATATATATATATATATATATATATACATACACGTACACTTTACAACCCCGTAAATAATAATAATAATAATAATAATAATAACTTCAAAGTCCTTCTATAACATGAGTAAACTTGTGCCCTTCGCATAAAACTTGTTGAGATCATGTTTCGGTCTCTTATTTACGAAAGGAATGAGACAAAGTGTAAAATTCTATTTCCGTTCAATGTCGAATATGTTACACAGAATTGATTTTACGAGAAGATAATCTATCAGGATTGTAACAAGTGCGCGACAGATTGGGGAAGGTCTGGGGAATCTGGGGTCTCTTAATCCCCCGCCCCTTGGCCTTAAATCATGCACCCCTGAGGTCCCTTAGACGCGTTTGGTTCTTTTACGTTCCCTCGATCCTTTCCTACTCTTAGTTCAATCTCATCTTAAGCGGCTCAGTGGCATCATCTGTATTATACCCCAGTGGTGTCTTTTCTTTAATAAAATGCCAATTATGGGTACAGATAATGACCTAAAGAAATGCCATACAGCTTAATTTTGGGCATATGCTGTATTTGTAATTTTGTATATATGATCTGTCATGATTGAAGCATTTTAGAAATGTTCAATGTGGTATATATACACATAGTATATTATATATATATATATATATATATATATATATATATATATATATATGTGTGTGTGTGAGTGTAGGCCCTATAATTTGCATAGATTTCAATGTTATGATTTTTATACTTAAATTATATAATTATTTTTTGTAATACGAAATTGTATCGTAAATTAAATACATATTTTTTAGGTATTATGAATTGTATCTTTTCTTTGAAATAAATTTGATGCTAAATCTGATACTACAAAAACCGATTAAAAATTCCTTACTTAAATCTTGGACCAACTTAAAAATTCAAAATTAAAATTTAATAAGAGGCTAAAAACTCAAATTTAAATTTGACGTCGCCTATACGCGGAGACCCTCTCTCAATACACAAACTTCCTCGCCCTCCCCGAAACAAATCTTTATACGAGTATATAAACTGGGTCTAAAAGATTAATTTAAGTTAATTTGAAAAAGGGGGGACAGCGTTAGGGGCTAATTATCCCCCCTTTCGATTGATTAGAAATTAATAAGCCAAGATGGCGGCCATAATGATTGTTTTGACACAGCCGAGCTAAGCTTAATGAGAGGTTGAACGGGAAAGGGGTAATTTGTAATCGTGTCCCCGAGTTATTAGCCAGAAATATTCTTTCCTACTTATTTTCGCATTATGTAAACTTTATATATAGTTAGTATTATAAACAAGGTTATAAATATTTAACCCGCTTATGTAAAATTTGCATTAATTTAAACGATAAACAATGTTTCAGGTATGATAAACTCGCCTCTTGTATGTGTGTATATATATATATGTATATAAATATTTGTTTTAAATTACTTTTAGTTGTTTTCTTTATTTTTGTATCTTTTTATGTCTTCTTCATTATCTTCGTCTCATAATACCGTTTCTTTTAGTCACAATTTCATTATCTACTATTTTTTTTTATTCCATATGTTTTATCCGTTCTTCTTCCGAAGGTATCCAAAGGTTTTTTTTAAGCCTCTTAGGACAGTACCTAACTACCGCCTATATTTGTAACTTCAATCCTGGGGAAGGATTAGCGAGGGGTTTTTAGTATTTCTGACGCTCATGATAATAGGATTAAAACTTTAAGCTCAGATTAAAATACTCATTGGGTTAGCTTAAATCTGGCTTGCTATAACTTTTGTTATACACGCTCCGCCTATACACGGAAGAGATATTTATACCTTTTTATCGTTTATCTTCCTTTGATTTTGCTTTTAAATAATTATTTATAACTTTTATTCACGTTTAATTCGTAATTTATATTTGGGATTAGCGTTGTTTATATAAAAACATGTTTACCTTCTCCATTGTACGCATTTATAGAATGCGGTATTGCCATTATCTTGTTTTTTTGCGCAATTCGCCTTGTTTACACTAACATTGTAAGCATTGTACAAAAAAACAATTTTTAATTGCACGTTCGGTATGGTTGATTTTTCTTCGCTTCTCTTCACGGTATACTTTCGTTTTTAAAGCTTTATTTTAGTCTCGGCGAGACTAGGTAAACTGACCTTTGTGGTGAGGTAATCTTGTTTTAGGATAAGCCTTCTTTGTTATGCCAAAGGATTAACAATGTTGGGGCTACTTAAAAAACTGAGTGGTGGAACAATCTTTTGTATTGAAAATTTTCGTGATGAAGACTTTTTTATCCCTATATTTCATACTTTTTTTTAGAGAGAGAGAGAGAGAGAGAGAGAGAGAGAGAGAGAGAGAGAGAGAGAGAGAGAGAGAGAGAGAGAGAGAGAGAGAGACTGTAATGTCATTAACGAAAGACAAATGACTGTGAACACGAAAAAAAATATGCATTTATAACAATACTGCATATGTTCCATCTTTGTTTGTGTATGTATGTGTGTGTGTAACGATTATTGAAATTTGTTTATATAAAAGCTTGTTTACATCGCCATACAACAGCGAATTATATATATATATATATATATATATATATATATATATATATATATATATATATATATATATTATATATATATCGATGTTCTTAAACTCTTGCATGGTATTAAGAACCCTCAAAGAAGACTATAATAGTTAAGATTAGGTTTAAACTCAACTAAAATACAGGTATAAAACGATTATAACAAAACAATTCCAAACTTACACAAACGTAACCGCCATCTTGAATGACTTCCACATTCAAACAAACGGCAGGGATAGGGTCTAAGAACCTTTTTATTGACTCCAGAAGAGGAAGAACTATTACAAACGACTCTGGAAGACTTTCCTGGAGAAGTAGGACCTCTTCATTCATTCCAGAACTGTCCTGGAAGACCGGAAAAAGGTGATCTGCGAAATACCATTCAGAGGGTCACGTACTGCGGCCCTTTTAAGTCCTAAACTGGAAACCATCCCTGCTGGAAAGGATATAATCTGGTAGATTATTTTATGAAAGACATAGTTACTTACATTTGTGCCCATAAGTATGTAAGTACAAATAATATATATATATATATATATATATATATATATATATATATATATAAACCTTGGGTTTTCTTCCGCCCGAATTGTTCATCCTGACAAAGGTCAAGCTTGATGCTTCACCTTGGACGGGTTGGACTTACAACTTAATGTGGACTCCGAACCACAACCCAGCACGAGTGGTCAGAAATTACAAAGTTCTACCCCGGACTCGATCTCACGATCTCCCGCTCAGCAGTCTAGCTTCTTAACCTCTAGGCCACGTAGGGTACCCCTTTATCTACCATCCTATTTTTATGGAAGGATGAACATATGGGTAACAATACTGCTTGTCCTGCTTTCACCAGGAATCGAACCCGGGGCCTGTGGATTTGTAGTCAGCGATATCAACCACTACATCATAGAGGCGTACTAAACACATTATACACTAAAATTCCCATGATTTTTCTACGTATAAAATACAAGTATAATGACTCTCTCTCTCTCTCTCTCTCTCTCTCTCTCTCTCTCTCTCTATATATATATATATATATATGATGAATAAAACCACGAAGGAAAAAGAAACACAAAGGGGTGCTCAAGCGCTTTCGTCTAATGACATCCTCAGGAACACTCAACCTAGACGAAAGCGCTTGAGCACCCCTTTGTGTTTCTTTTTCCTTCGTGGTTTTATTCATCATAAATACTTTTCACGTGTCACTTCGTGAAATAATTTTTCATATATATATATATATATATATATATACACACACACACACACACACACACACAAGTTGTGTACATAAAAAGTTGCGTAATGAAGGTCTGAAAGTCAAGGCGAAACATTATAGTACAATTTAAAAAGTGTTGCTAACTTCTTGCTTTGCAATTCATTCGTCTTGCCTCACTCATTGACTGGATGCCTTGAGTATTTGCGAATGTATGTATGTATGTATTTATGTATGTATATATACATATACGAGCTTGCTTTATGAACAAAGTTGGAACAAAGTTTGAAAGTAATTAGAAAGTTCTTTTAGGATAAAGAAAGTTAGGTCGAAAGTTTTTATTATAGCCCAAAAGACGTCTTTCCCTCTGTATATATATATATATATTTTTTTTTCTTTTTCACACACACACACACACACACACACACACACACACATATATATATATAAATATATATATATTGTTGTTTACTTAAATCAACAACTCACCATTTTCGTTACAATGTATGGCTTCTTCAAGCGTTCAGTTTTCAATGAGTCAACAATGAAATCTAATTGAAAAGATTGCATCAATAGCGAAAATGTGTGTGTGTGTGTGTGTGTGTGTGTGTAATTCGGCAAATTAACCAAAATACTTTCTTTTTTCTTTTCTGTTTCGCGCGTATTAAGTTTGACGGTACTTTCGTTCCATTATTTCAGTCTGTTCTTTACAGCGTGCAGCCTCTCTCTCACTGCCCCCCTCCCTCCCTCTCCCTTTATTGTACTCTCTCCTTTAATGATCATCACTCTCCCAAGGCGCCATTATCCCTCTCACTTAATTCTCCGCTCTTCCTCTCTCCTTCCGTTTCCACTCTTTAAATTTACCTCGCTCTTACCACCTATCAAACTCGCTCTCCCTCGCCCGTGCTTGGCCACGGCTCTCCCTTCCTTTTAATCTTTCCTAAATTTCAAAGGGTTATCGTTCTTTTAAAACCGCGAAAAAGTACTCGAACGAACCCCGAAAAAGAACTAAAAATATCGTACGCAAAATACGAGAAAAGAAAAACAAAACCAAAAAAAACTCTACCGAACACACACACACACACACACACACACACACACACACACACACACACACACACACCAACCTCATTATTTGCAGCGATACGAGTCAATATCCTAAATCCATATAATTATAATATATTAGATCCTCTTTAATCCAGAATAGCTGTAACCATTACGAGGGTTCCCTGACGCTTGCTACATCTCCTTGGCAGGCTCTTACAGCCTTTATAAACAGTCTCTCGCTTCGTATCTTGCCACGAACGCCTCATCGATTAAGTTATTCGCAACAACTTGGCTGCTCCGACCACTTAAATGCTAATACAGAGCGGAGTTAAGCAGAGCTAATAAGTCCGCCACGGTATAAACAAAGTATAAAGTAATGCAGACTTGGCGGACGAGGAATTGCAGAGGGCGCCTGATGCGCGCTATTATGGATAGAGGGCGCTGCTTGCCGCTGTTTTCCTGTCGGGGGCAAACCCGACCATAATGTAATTATTCTTTTTTTTTTTATTTATCCTTAGAATACTGAAGTATTAATAGTGTATTTATTATCTTTATTGATAGTATCGCTTGTTTTATTGCTATGGTTTTACACGCTCCATTATCTGTATAGAACATTGTATCTGTGTATCGTCAAATTTATATATATATATACTGTATATAATCGCAAATAATAGATACACATAGTTCTGTACATGAAAGAGATATCGTAGAATACAGAACTTTCAACCGCATACACAATAACTAGCATGATTATTTACATTAATGTTGCCATAATGGGGGTTTTAATTTCGGCGCAACACGGATTCATTAATTTAATCCTACTACAAATCTAATATAAGAAAGTGAACTAACCCACTTTCGGAATGACTTACATTAGCAAAATGGAGAAGAACTAATAAAAAAAAAAATACCCCAAAACATCCAAAAGTTAAAAAAAAAAAAGCCGAAAAAAACTTTTTGTGAAAAGTTGATACCAACTTTTGAGTGGAATAAATGAAGCCTCTAGCAGAGATTGATATCATTATATATCGTTCATATTTCTTAATATTTCGTTTCAAAGTATATCAACCAATTTGTATTAATCAGTTATGGTGTTTTCCTAAATTTCTTGTTCAATTTATGTCTAACCCGCTTCTATAAAGTTACAAATAAACGTTAATAAAAGTCGGATGGTAATATATCTTTCGGGAAACTGTGTATTTATTATTGTGAACGAAACTTTCCGAAACAATTAGCTATACCGGACGTTATTACATGAAATATGCGATTAAACTAGCGGTGTTCCATCCATTGTTATGAACTTCAAAATTGATGATGATAATACGTAGATATATATATATATGGGAGACTCTCTCTCTCTCTCTCTCTCTCTCTCTCTCTCTCTCTCATTATTAAGTACTGACTATATATTACATCCATATTTTTCAAAGGCTATAAAGTGCTGACCCTGATGTGTGTGTATATATATATATATATATATAAGTTTTATATTTTTTCTTACCCTACTAAATAATTTTGACTAACATGATAATAATAATGATATTGTTTATTAGCGAATAGAAACCTCATCATAAAAATGTACAGTATGACGCGAGTAATTATTATTATTATTATTATTATTATTATTATTAATCTATACTATAATAAGAGAGCTGTCCGTCCGTCTGTCACACTTTCAGAAATTGTGAGAAAAAATTGTGAGAAAAAAATTCAGAAATTGTATTACGGGCGGCGATGTGAAGCTCAAGATTTTCATGACTGTGTTCTTTTCTGTAGTTTAGCAATGGGGGAAGGGTGGGAGTGGGGGGAAGGGTTGGGGTGCTAATGGGGGATGGGTGGGGGTAATGGGGGAGGGGGTTAGCCCCCAAGTTGCATGAATGGGGGTGAGGAGGTTTTGGGAGATACCAGATTCAGAAATGTTGACACAATGTGAAGCTCAAAATTTTCACGGCTGGGTTCTTTTTTTGTAGTTTAGCCTGTCTAACCGTCAGCGAAGTGACGGGAACTGTACTAGTAATATTATATAATAAATAAAAAATTACAAAAGTATTAAGAGAAATTGAGTTCAAAAACAAATTTTATATAAAATAATGTACGGGAAGCAAATGATACGAAAGGCCTTTCGTAAGCAGTAGAGCCCAAAAACTCGGACAGAAGAATACCTTTGACTGAACGTGACATTCCATAAAAAAAAAAGGCCCTCGTGTCATTTAGACTAAATTTTGTAACACTAAGTTATATGACGAGAGTGAATCAGTATATAATGATGATACGCCAAAGCCTATCAATATCGGTTCACCCTCGCATTATATGATAATAACATGTAAGTGATTTCCTACAAAAGAATTTGAACAAATCACGCGCCACGAACATTTTGAATGCAGCTTCGCAACTCTTGACTCGTTGTCTTTGAATGCGAAGCTCAAAATGTTGATGTTCTGTGGTATTGTTGTAAATTTATGAACTGTTTGATTTTTTCTCCCGAAAGGTCGCTACCCAAAGGGAATTACATTAATTAATTACATTACATTATATTAACGTGCCCTTGAATTAAATGGGTAACACGTTGAACATTTATGATGAGATTCCAGGAAAAATGTATTGTAGCCATAAACAAAATGTTTGGAATAATTTGTTTTATTTTATCTCACTCGTATAATATTTGATTTTGCGCATAAATTATGGTATATTCTTCCTGAATATCAGGATAGTCGCTCGAGGATCTGTAGATATATGACCTAGATACTTAAAATTCACGTACCTGATTACTAGCAATACCATTTAATTTCACGACATATGTATGATCTGTCTAAACTGTTTAGGACAGAAATACATAATTTTTGTTTTCGAATTTTGACCAGTAAGTCACGCTTTTCACCATAATTTTTAAACCGTTTAAGTAGTGAACTGATTGGCGCTATATCATTGGCATAAATAAATTATTTTAATTTCACATACATTAGGACCTCTAACTTTGATATTATAAGGTGAATTAGACAAAATTAACATATACATTAAACAGTAGGGGAGATAACGAACACCCTTGACGTACCCCACATGAGAATTTAAAAAGATCAGAAAACACATTTCCCCGTTTCATTGTAAATGTTTGATTTTAATAACTATATTTGGATATTCAGTATACAGGGTGATCGAGAAAGATGTTTCCAGAAATACCTTGTTAAATATATGTGGAACACCTTTTTTTTGGGTCACCCTGTATGTCTTGGAACACGACCCTCAGTTCGTGAAACACTATATTATGATTAACCCTCTCTTTTAAACTTTATTTATATAAAAAGGACAATTACATATTACCTAATTTGTTTTCCTTAAGCAGATTTACAATTTCTTTCAATATATACATACTTAAATCCTTTGAATATTTCCGTTTAAAACCAAAATGGTTAGGGCATAACTATAAATAATCAATGAACCTAGTTAACAAAATTTTCTCGAACAGCAGCAGTTTAGAGAAATAGAAAGCAACCGCGATTGCTGTTATTACTGGCTGATAATATATTACTGTGTGCGTTTCTTAAGTAATGGTGTGATATACAAGATCAAGCGTTCAGCGGGGATATAACCGAAGATTATATATAACAACATACGAAACTGTCGATATTTTCCATTATTTAGTGCCGTTATCCCGCCAAATGGAATACTCTATTAGATACTCTCCATCTAGTGTATGGAGTGAAAACTAAGTTTTACACAAAGGCATACCCGCATGATTTAGAAGAATATTACCACATTAATCTTTCAAAAAAAGTGCAAGCCTATATACTTATTTATTTACTGATCCTATATTTCATTATATATAAAACTGCTTAACAATATTAAAATATAATTTAAGTTGGTGACGTTTTTTCGCGGATAATTTAGTTTACTTCCAAACACTAGATGGCAGAAGAAGGAAAAAAAAAAGCAAACGCCAAAGTGGGCGGGTTATAACTTGTTATAAATTATCTTTGACATAACTGTAAGAAAATATCGCGGAGAATAACAATGATGTACGTAAATATATATATATATATATATATACACACACAGATTTTAATGACAATACCAAAAGAGGATCCTGATTTCAGATCTCCATTGAGAGATTTAGTGTCTGGTACTGAAATTGGTATAAGATTTAATGACTCAGAAAAACTATGAGGGATAGATCTGAGGTTTTCTCTGCTTACACTATCAAGAATATTAGAATTATGACCTTTTACCAAAGATTTGTTATATTTTGACCTCTTAAAAGGTCATCGATTGAAGGGGAGGAGCAGACTTAAATGTTTGTTTCGTTTTTCACGTATTTCCAAAAATATTTACTGATATTATTCTTTCACACGTGTTAAGGACCCTAATATTCGTCCCTTCTATATGTTACAGTCAGTCTGTGAAACCAGTTATTTCACGTAATAACTAAAAATTTCAGGCATATCGAGTAATTCGATTAAACGATTAACGACTTCGTGTAGGTTAGGTTAGATTAAGTTGGTTAGGTTAGGTTAGTAATGCGTATTTCCTACGTTTAAGGGTCAATCGAATTACGCGAAATGCCTGAAGTTTTTAGGCATTACGTGAAATGACTGGTTTCACAGATTGACTGTAACATACTGTATGTAACAGCAACTTCATATGATAGCTCGCGTTCTATTCTTGGCCATGTATAGTTGTATACCGGGCCTATTCTACAGGGTGTTCCATTTAAATGGAACCATAGGGAGTAATTAATAATGTCTTCTTTTTTTCCAGATTTGTGAGGATAAACGTAATAAAGATAATAAAGGTAAGGTAAGTTAATAAAGGTACCAATATCCTTTCCAATCTTTATTACTCTCATTTAAATGGAACCATAGGGAGTAATAAAGATTGGAAAGTATATTGGTATCCTTAGTACCTTTATTTACCTTTATTACCTTATTATTACTCTTACCCTCAACTCTGGAAAAAAACGACATTATTAATTACTCCCTATGGTTCCATTTAAATGGAACACCCTGTATACTGTTTATCAAAGATCTTCCGGTCATATGCATTTTTTTATTTTTGGCTTCTCATATACAGGGTATCCCATAAGTCCGGTGTCGTAGGAAAATTTATTTTAAATTAAATTTACAAAAGTAATACATTAAAACTAAAACAAATGTTCAAATTGAGGTCTTGTTTTAAGACCTTTTTTTAGTTGCAGTTACACTCAATGAGGAAAAGGCGAAGGCCTTTTCCTCACGAATGTACCTCACTTCCATATTAACCATTGCGTGTTATTCTACCCGCAACCAAGAAAACGCCCCAAAACAAGACATCAATTTGAACATTTGTTTTAGTTCTGATGTATTACTTTTGTAAATTCAATTTAAAATAAATATTCCTATGAGACCGGACTTATGGGACACCCTGTATATATTCTCGAAAATGTTTAAATTGTGATGCATTAAGAGTGGTATAAGTGTTCGGGTATAATATGTATAACGCTGGTGGTCGCTTCCTCACTATGGAATAACCTTTCTAGTATTATCAAGCGAGCACCATCCCTTTCTAGTAGTTCTATATCTCGCTCAAAATACCATCTTGTAAATCTCAACACCGTATCGAGGACAGACACTCCCGAATTCCAAAACTGCGATGGTGCAGTCTTCAATACTCACAATGTTAATAATAATCTTTGCCTATCTCGTAACCAGTTCAGTAATACGTTATAATTTGAAACCATATTTGTACGTACTCGTATGTACAGTATATACGCGTATATATGTATTTGTATATAAAGTATTTGGTATTGGATACGCGGGGTATATGTTGTCATACAGATGCGTAATTTTTACTTGAAAATTAATATTATTTCATTTGCAAACCTCAGCTTGCGTAATGTTTGTTTAATTTTGTACTGAATTTGGGAGATCTTTGAGTATTTTTACATTTGCCAAATTTTGTCCTACAAATTCCATTATAATTTTTATATATTTTTTTATGAGGATTAACTGGTGTTTATATTTTAGTCTTTTATGAGTTTATCATGGTTAATTTTCATCCTTTCATAAACACCTCGTGTTCTTCTTGTTGAAGAATAAACGATGGTTGTTTGTTATGCAAAAAAAAAAAAAATTAAAAGGGACTGGACGTCATATAAATGTAAATAATGATGTTTGTTTCTCAAGAGTACAACACAACAAGTTAAGACACCCTTCAAATTAGTAGCTCGTAGAACTTACAGTATACATAGGAATGAATACTTAAGTACACGGGTGTATGCTGTCATCGTCAGAATTTACTCTTATACTTTTATGCAAAGTTTAAACTTAGAATTATGTACGGTACTTGTGGGTTATCTGTCGCCACTTTTTAATATTTTTTTATTTTTTTATTTTTATATATTAAGAGAAGAGGATTCTTTATACTGTACGGCATTGACGATTGGTTAGGTTAAGTCGTGCTAGTTTGGTTAAATAAAAAACTTTTTAATATTTTTTTATTTAGTTATTTTTATATATTAAGAGAAGAGGATTCTTTATACTGTACGGCATTGACGATTGGTTAGGTTAAGTCGTGCTAGTTTGGTTAAATACCGTTTTATTTAACCAAACTAGCACGACTTAACCTAACCAATCGTCAATGCCGTACAGTATAAAGAATCCTCTTCTCTTAATATATAAAAATAAATAAATAAAAAAATATTAAAAAGTGGCGACAGATAACCCACAAGTACCTTATGTACTATGATACACTCTAATCTTTAGCGTTTCAGGCATGAAAATCGATTTTCTAATTAATGTCAAACCACCAATGGGATTCTTCAGGAAAGCTTTCGAAAAACCTGCGTGAAACGAGACTGTCGACGCGGGCAAGTTTTGAGAAGGCTACAAGAAACTTTCCAAGCGTTCCGATCTACCTATCATTAAGATCCGGAACGTCATAAAGAAATGGAAATAATTTGATATTGTTGCATCATTACAAAGACTAAGAACGCCAACAAAGATCTCCACCAAGAGCTGCGAGAAAGGTCATTTGAAACAGCAGATATCTCCGTGCGCATCTCACTGATTCAAAAATTCTTCGCAAGAATTGTCTACGCGGGAGGGTTGCGGGGAAGAGGCAATTTGTGTTCTGATCACAAAGCTGTATATACGAGTACATTCAAGAATGTGCCCTGGAGCAAGATTCTCTGGTCTGGCGAGACAAAAATCAAACTTTTTTGACCACGGTCAAACAAAGTTTGTTTAGAGGTAACGAAAAGAATACAATCTCAATAGTGAAGCACGTAACGGCTTGATCATTCTTAAAGTCTGCGTATTATCTGCAGGTACGGGCAATTTGGTTCGAATTGATGGCGCTGGGTTCTACAAAAGGGAGATGAAACCAGGGAGCAATTACTGTGATGATGATAATGACGACGACTAGACCTTGGGGGCCGGTTCTCCTCGTTGAAGTGGCGGTGTTAGTGACCGAGCGGTTTAGGTTTTTAAAGATCTTATTAAATGCACACTTGGAAATTAAACAGATACGATGTTATTATTAATTTTATGAAACTTCAAGTTTCGTAGAGAATGATTACTTTTTATTTCGCACGAAATGGTTCATCTACGATATATAGTTTGGAACTATTACCTAAGAACAGCTTTGTGGTAGTATAACTATACTATTATCATTGTCATTTTTACAAACGAGAAATTAATTATACTATAAGCTAAGCCTATAAACTATTTTAAAATTCAGGTTAAGAAACACGAGCAAGTTTATGAATTTAATCTTATGTTTCACAGACTGTTTTACGCTAAATTACTTTACACAATACTTAAATCCTTTAAGAGCGGTCGCCACTGAATTGCGACCACAAGCACACCTTAATTAAGCATGTCAAAATAAGGGAAATCTGAAAAAAATCTAGTGACTAAAGGATTAAAAGACTGGACTAGGGATACCCTTTAGAGCAGCGGTGTCCAATACGTTCGCCACTCGCCACATGTGGCGAATAGGCGATTGCGTTGTGGCGACATAATATTAATAATAAATAATTTGAAATGTCGTTTGTAATATGTTTTTTAATCCTTTTTTATGATGTGGCGAATACGAAAAATAGAAAACCATAAGTGTGGCTAGCATGGAATTTCTATTGGACACCGCTGCTTTAGAGCTAATATCACGAGAAAATATCATGACCTAACCTAACCAATCGTTAGGTCAACTGTACGCCCTTAACGATTGGTTAGGTTAGGTCGTTATATTTTCGTTAGTTAGCCTTATAAAGCTAACTAAAGAAGGCTGGGGGCCTGCACATCCACTGTTCTTGCAAATTCATTTACATTTCATGTTTGGACTTCAATCATCTTCACTGTTACAATTACTTGAGTCCTATTCAACATCAGCATCTTCTTGTGACATGTTCGAGCAACTCTGCAGCTTACACGCAGCAGTGCACTTTAAACCAATAAACATGCACGAACAGTCTGACTGTCAGCAACTCCATGCGAAGTTGCACGAGATGAGACTCACCATGGCATTTGAAGCTGGCAGGGCCGTCATCCACCTGATCGTTAGGTCTCTTTTGTCGTTGAATCCCCAGCCGTGACCTGCTGACGGCTCGGGAATGTCCGGGTAGCTCTCTCGGCTGCGCTTCCATATGGTAGCTTGGTAATTTGCACGAAGTGTGTGCTACAGCAGTGTGTCTTCGCAAGAGAGAAGCTGCCCGGATTCGACGTCTCCCCTTCTTGCACAGAACATCTGATAGCGAATATCATTGACACCAGCTATCTTCGTGTTCTTAAAGTAGAGCTGACATATGGACTCTTGGATTTGGTTGAAAACTTCCGAACAGTTTCCTAATGCTGGACATGAAGTTACAGATGGTATGGAAATTGCCCATCATGAGCACAATTCTTCCGTACTGGTTGAGATGCTTCCACACGATTTTTAGTCGCTTTAGCGAACAGAGCTTCATCAAGTCCAATTGCTTTGATTTCTTGCCTTTCTAAATTTTTTTGAATCTATCCTTAATAGGAAGATTCTTAAACACCTCTCTTCTCATAATCTTTCAGATGGTTAGTATGGATTCTGCAAGGGATGCTCCACTAGCGATCTTCTTGCATATCTCTCTGACTCTTGGTCATTCTTCTTTCGGGATTTCGGTGAAACTTTTGCTGTTGCGCAAGACATATTGAAAGCTTTTGATAGAGTCTGGAACAAATCTTTAATTTCGAAACTGTCCTCCTTCAGTTTCTATCCTTTTATCTGTGCCTTCATCTCTAATTTCCTTTCTGGCCGATCTATAGCTGCGGTTGTAGATGGCCACTGTTCTTCTAAAGCTATCAACAGTGGTGTCTCTCAGGGCTCTGTCCTGTCACTCACTCTTTTCCTTTTATTTTATAATGATGTATTAAGTCGCATTTCCTGTCCTATTCACTCCTATGCCGATGATTCCACACTTCACTTCTCTACCCGCTTCACAAAGCGTCCCTCTCAGCAGTCACTCTATGATTCGCATGGGGCGGCTATGGAGCACCTGAACTCTGATCTTTCTGCTATCTCTGATTGGGGGCAGAGAAAACCTTGTGGCTTTCAATACCTCATAAACATAGTTCCTCCATCTGTCTACTTGTCACAATCTTCCACACGACTATCCCCTTACCTTCAACAACACAACTCAATCCTTCCTCTCCTCTTAACATTCTTGGCATTTCGTTTTCTCGTAATCTTTCCTGGAAAGATCACATATATTCTCTTTCCAAAACAGCTTCTAAGAGGTTAGGTGCGCTGTACCGTCTCCGCAGTTTCTTCACCCCCCTCACCCCCACTCAGTTGCTGTCTCCGTACAGGGGTCTTGTCCGCCCCTGTATGGAGTATACTTCTCATGTATGGGGTGGTTCAACCCCCACAGCCGCACTTGACTGGGTGGAATCAAAGGCTTTTCGTCTCATCATTTCCCCGCCTCTTACTCACTGTCTTCGATCCGTCTTTCTTCGCCGCAATGTTACCTCACTCTCCCTTTACTATCGCTATTATAATGGACACTGCTTTTCTGAACTCTCTAACTGCATGCTTCCTCCTTTAAGGAGAGCACGCAGTACCAGACTTTCTACACTTTCTCATTCCTTTTCTGCCCAACTCTCTAACGCAAGGGTTAATCGGTATTTTCAATTTTTCATCTACTCAACCGTTCAACTCAAAAACAATCTTCCTCAGTCATCTTTCCCCCCTGTCTGTTACCTCCAATCTTTCAAACGCAGAGTGTCCAGGTATCTCAAAAACCCTGGACCTTGATTTTTGCTCTCTTCTTTGCCCCGTCTTCCCGCATAAAAGTAGTACCATCATTATTCTCAAGTTGGAGCCAAGACATGATCCTTTGAAATACTTGGTCATCACCCGTAGACAAAAGATGCATTTCTTTTCGTACACTCTTCCTTGGTCAGATGAAGGTTCTTCTCTTGACGATCGTCTGCGCGTAGAGTCTTGACACATTTGCTGAAGAACTACTGCACTTCTTTTAAAATTTAACTAATGGAATAAAGTGTGGTCTGCATGCCCTGTGATTGTATATTGGAACATTCGGAAGTTCAGCTGGGCTTTCTTGGGCAAGCCGCAGAATGGTCTCAAAATTTCGCCGCACCACCACTGCACGGCATAGCGTCCGCCATGAATCATTGTCATTTGGTCTTTTTAGTTCAGGCAAGGCTGATTTCTTGCTGCAAATGATACAGGATCCTGTTCCATGCTCCAGCTTTCTTCGTTTCGCTTTTATATCAGTCATTCTTGCGATCTGAAACAAGAAGAGAAAGAGAAAATTACCATACCCGTATACGTGTGTGGAATAAATGTGGTTCGAATAGATGCTGGCATATAATAACATTTTGATAAAGGCGTACCACCTTAAACAGGATAATAACTTAAGTGCTTTTACCTTAAATTTACTAACAACTAGCAATCAACAGTAAAGAAAGTAGAGTTGAATACTAAATACAAATAAATACTAAATATAAATAATATAAAAAATAAATACTACATATCAATAAATTAACTATTATCAACACATGATGGAAATGGTAGACTCGGTTTTACTCTTATAATCGTAAGTTCTTCAAATTGATATGCAAGAGGTCACTTTATACTATCGCTTTACGAGTCTTTAAAACAAATAAATCTTGAAAATAATAAATCCTTTATTTTCCATTATTCTCTGATGCGTAATTGGGTACACGAAATAGGTATACGCATGGTGTGAATGAATTCTGAGGCTATTTTTTTTTGCATTATATATTTTCGTACTTTCTTATGAATCTACTCGTACTCTCACAACAATTTTCTGTCAGCAGCGACTGACGGAAGATGAAGAGCCTTGTCTGTTCTATACGTTACTCTTACTACTGTTGTTGTTTGAAACCTTTACACGTCTGTAAGTGTAAGAATGAGTATAAATTTCCAGTATTTTTATTTTCATTGCTTTTTCTTTTCCACTTCGGCTAATCTGGAGTGGATCTTCGTATTTTTGTTAGCTTATAAATGTATCTGTCTGTCTGTCTGATACTATTTCACAGTCTTGAATTCCGCATACGCTGTAAAGGGGATGTACGGGTTGCTAGGGACATTTATACGAAATACTTAATCTTTAAATGATACAGAAATAAAATTTGTGATTCATTGTAAATAACCTGATCATTCTTTAGAAAAGTCCTTAACAACGGCTGGTTGCTAGGCAACTTAGTTTTTATGGAAGTGACCAACCTGGTTATGTTAGTTGATCATGGTGTTAAGTCTCCAACGAAGAAATTTTATCTTTTGATTTTGTTCGCGAGTATTTATACAAATAAACGCTTTCAATCACAAAAAGGGACAACTGCATGTTTAGTTTAGCATTTTTTATGCCTTTATTGAGGAGTTGGTTGGCTGGTCCATTTTACGTCTTTCGTCCAACTGAGGGCATTGAGATTAACGCCACCAAGCGGGAAAATAAGTCCCTTTCATTACGTGCACCGGGCTCGTCACTGCACCCCCTCTCCACTTCACAGATAGTCCTCCTCTGTTAGGTTTGCAAAAATGAGTGGTTTATTAAGAATATAAAACGCAATAAAAGTCTGACCAAAATGAAAAACATAAGTTAGGTATGATATAAATTTCAAGTAGGCTTAGAAGTAGGTAAATCCCAGAAGGGGATACGTGACTGCTTGTGCGAAAACATCCGAACAGATACCAACATGATCTGACTGGAACACGCAACGTTGTTTTGTTCAACCAATACGGTGTGAGAGAATACGTCACGTGATGCCACACATCTGTTTCATCAAATCATCTATGTGTAAACAATCTTAGTGTTCAAATAGTACCCGAAATGAAAATCAAAATCATTTAGTATTGTTAAATGAATCATGGAAAGTAAAACAACGAAAATCTTGCTGGCGAAACCATAACAACTGACCGAACAGGATCCGGAGTGAATCGGCTAGCGTCGCGACGTAGCGTCCAGCGAAGGAGTCGAGAACAGGTCACCAAAGAGAGAGTTGTGGCAGTCGTGTCAGTGAATAGTCGAGAGAGAGAGGTGGACGAGACGAAAGGAGTCACGTTAAAGACAGTAAAAGGGATAGTCCTCGTAGGATTTCTTCAAGGAGACGAGAAGAAAGTTCGACCTAAACCAATTCATATATTGTCAAGTATATAATAGTATTTTTTACGATGAGATTCATACCCGATTGTGACTTATATGTGGTTCAACTAATGACCACGAGTAGACCAATGACATTTTCTAAACATTGTTGGGCAACTGGTTATCTTAGTAATTAAGCAAATCGGTGTTTAGAGAAAGGTAGGCCCAAGACCGAAAGAGGGCCGTGGCTAACATCTTGTAAACCCAAGGCCTCGTATGAGATACGCTTAAATAATACTTTTCCACGTATGCTGATAGACCTAACCCAGGTAGGCTTAAGAATAAGCTGGCTATCGCTACCAAGCCCTCATTATTACTTCCCAGATTTGCGTGTATATTGTCAATAAAGTTGCTGGGAACAACCCTTCACTTCTCCCATCGATGTACAATAAAAGGGGGGGGGGAGGAGGAATAATATTTATATTATGAATGTTTTATATTATTTCGGCTTAATTAGGGGACCAATATGCTTTAGCCTCCAGGCAGGCAGGCCAGATTAACCATATGGAAAAAGTGACATATGCCGCCGGCCCCTCGCTTTTGGGGGCTCCGCGCTGCGAATGCATATCGCAGCACACCCTACGCGCACAAGCACACTGTACACGTCACGATCACAGTGTCTGTCGCTGCAGCCGTTGTTGCGATTGCGCTGCAGATTATTGACGCTTTCGCCCGAGCTAGTAACCCGTAATCACTGATCTTTATATTGCAATTCATCATTTTTGTAATTTTTTTTTTTTCAACTTTGCTATTTTTTAATGGAATTTTCACTTCTTCACTAATGGCCGACCTACATTTATTTTCATTTTCCCTAACCACGACGCCCATGTTCGTAACCGAGGCAAGGGGCCTCGGTTACGAATGTGCCACGGGCCCCGCGCAACCTTAATCCTGCCCTGCCTCCAGGAAAGATAAATATAGGTAGGTCCCGTTATCCGCGGGGGGGTTACTTTCTCGAAAACACCGCGGATAACGGATCATTATTTCCCAATAGGCCCCATGTTATAAACAGGGTTACGTCCCATGGTCCACGTACAGCGGTAGCAACCACGAAAAATTATAGCTCGCGAAAGTTTGAATTGGTAATACGTATTGTAGGAACAATAGAAACATAAATGGACAAATAGATTTAATAATATTAGACTTATAAGAATGACAAATGGACAAATAGAATTAATGCATGAACTCAATAGGTACTGTATTAAATTAAATTCCTGAGAGGGGATTCGCTGGTTAAAGGTTGGATTTCCTTCTCCCCCTAGTTAGAGTGCCTTGCAAAGCACTCAGCGAGGGAGAGCTGCGTCTTCTTCTTCTGGCGCTCATTGTAAAGATGCTTGTAGCATGAGATAGCTTCAAACAATGAGCGCCTAACATCGTCGCTGCAATCTCTCTCCAGGTCAATTTCCTCGAAGATTCTAATGATTGCCTCGATGTGATCAAATGCTCCAACCAATTGCTTGGTTGTAAGAACTCGCTGGGGTTCTTCCCCAACCTCCTCTCTCCTTATCCAATTGTACGAGTTCTTCGCTACTCGGCGTTGATTGGCTGAAAGAGTGTTTTAGAATATTCTGAAATTTCCACGAATTCTGGGTTACTCAATGGCGTTTCGTGTTCGCGGCGGCATTTGAATTTTAGGGTCGCGTTTTTAAACCGCGGTTAATTAAGCGGATTTTAGGCAGCGGATAGTGGGATTGTTCCTTAATTAATTAAGCATGGTTAAGCGGATAGCGAACCTCGGATAACGGGGGGATTAATATATATATTTTTTTATTCAGGAAGGAGGGGCCAAGGGTGAGCGTCCGTAAAAATGCCTTCCTTATATAAGAAGGATAGAACCTAAATCGAGGTCTCTGAGGTTCACGATGCCATTTTTTTCCCCCTTAATAAATATAATCATAATTGACACTTCTTATGGTCCATTTCTTTCCCTTCTTCACGTTCTACAGATCTACAGAAGCTAAGGCTAACAAAGACCCTAAGATCCACTCTAAGGCTAGCCCGAGAGAAAGGAGAGAGTAGGGGGTTAAAAGAAGAGAGGAGAATAAGGGGTTAAGTAAGGAGCAACACCTATCATTCGTGGGTTAACATTCATTCAGAAAAAGAGGGAAAAAGTCTCACCATCATCATCCGCCGGCCACTGCCGACAAGTCAGAAAAATAGTCGGAGAATATAGGAGAGGGGTGAAAGATGAAAAGAAGTAAAATAAGAACGCTTACAAACCATGCAAACACAGTCTTAACTCACTGTCATACCATGCAAACTACAAACATGCAAGAAAAGAGTTAGAGACATGCAAAGTAAGGAGGATAAGAAAAAAAAAAAAGTAGGTAAAGTTAAAACAAAAGTGGGTTAGTTTACGCTATGAGCTACATCTACATTCGTGTTAGTCTAATTTTTTTTTTTTTTTTTTTTTTTTTATTGCTGGCATCACACGCTGGCATGTCACAAGCTGGCATTCATCGTCAACAGACTCATCCTCGAGCACCACCACCAGAGCTCCTGTTGTTAACTTTCTTTTTTAATTTTAAACAACGTTAAATTTTTAAAATGTCTGTCAAGACGGTTCTTAAACACATTAACGCTGGTAGAATGAACGACTGACGCGGGAAGATTATTCCATTTATCAATTACTTTAAACGTAAAGAAGTTTTTAGCGATATTAGTAATGAAACGTCTGCCACGCAACTTGAATCCGTTATTGCGAGTATTACTATTATCGAAAGTGAACAATTTGTCAAAATTTACGTTATCGATGTTATTAACGATTTTGAAAACTTCAATAAGCTCCCCCCTTAATCTCCTAGTTTCGAGTGAATACAAGTCTAACACTTTAATCCTATCCTCATAAGGCTTATTGCGCAATGCCGGAATAAGTTTCGTGGCACGACGCTGAACCCTTTCTAACCTATCAATATCCTCACGCAAGTACGGGCACCAAAACTGAACGGCATATTCCAAATGAGGCCTGACTAGGGACTTGTAAAGGGGCAATATAATATCCTTCGATTTAAATTCGAAATTACGCGCTATGAAGCCTAACATCCTATTAGCTTTTGCGCAAGACTCCAGGCACTGGTTCCTAACCTTTAAATCTTTAGTTACGCGTACGCCTAAATCTACTTCCTCGTCAACGCTCGCTAAATCCCTATCATCCATCGTGTACACGTAATTATTGTTGCGAGAACCTATATGCAAAACTTTACATTTATCTACGTTAAATTGCATCTGCCACTTATCCGTCCACTCCATAATCCTATCTACATCGTCTTGGATCCTATTTCTATCGTCCTCGTTAACAACCTTACCGCCTATTTTAGTATCGTCCGCGAATTTTGACACGTTACTAATCAATCCTACATCTATGTCGTTAATGTAAATTACGAATAACAATGGGCCTAACACTGAACCCTGTGGGACACCACTACCTACCTCTAACCACCCCGATTCACTACCATTAACTACGACCCTCTGCCTCCTAGCACGAAGCCATTCTTCTAACCAGTTAGCTACCTGACCGCGGATACCGTGCGCTTTAACCTTCGCAATTAGTCTCCTATGCGGAACTGTATCGAACGCCTTTTTAAAATCTAAATAAATAACGTCAGCTGCCCTATGCCTATCGTATTCGCGCACTATTTTAAGTAGTAAACTCGAGTTTTCATACTACGTACAATTATTTAATTTATTTAATAATATTCATAACGTCTAATTATCTTACGAAACCCATGATAGTTTTAGTAAGTATATTTAATAATATAATGAGCGTAGGAAGTAGTGATATACCGATTCCAAATTTTAGCCGATGCCGATACCGATTCTTTGCCTACATTTAAAAAACAAACAATTCCCTTCATTGCGAAAACTTTCAATTTTCTTATTTTTACAGTTCATATTTGTTTAAATTCTTTTCCTTAAGTCACTCCACAATATACAGTACCAGAATGTGTGACTCATATACCATAACTAAAATGATGTGAAATAGTTTTATTACTCAGTATAATGATAAAATAATTTTGTTTCATAAAATGAATGCCAATATTTAAATTAATTGTTTTTCCTTATCTTCAAGGTATGTTCTTTCTTCAACAATGTAAACATCATCAAAATTTTTCATTAAAATTTCAAGGTCCTGTTGGCCTATTTGAGTAAAAAAAAATGGATATAGGCTACGATTTGGGTTTATAAAATTATTAATATAGGCCTACTTAAAATAAAGGAGCTATTGAAGAATATGGACCCCAGCCTTCTTTAGTTAGGCTTATAAGGCTAACTACCGAAAATATCACACCCTAACCTAACCAATTGTTAGGTTAACTGTACGCCCTTGACGATTGGTTAGGTTAGGGCATGATATTTTCGTTAGTTAGCCTTATAAAGCTAACTAAAGAAGGCTGGGGGCCCTATTCTTCAATAGCTCCAAAATAAAGTTAACATAATAAGATGGTTAATATAAAAATTATACAGTAGAACGTAATATAGAATTATTATTAATGTAGAGTAGGAGATTACAGTAGTTTATAATATTTAAAGATTAACTAGTTAAAGAAAATGTAAATTTATGGGTAACTTATTAAGCTTTGCCTTTTGTAGTGAATGGAAAATGTATTTTATATAGTTACACCTTTGGAATGAGTATAAATTATCTTAAAATAGTATTTTTTGTTCAATTTTCTATAAATATAAATTGTTTTGTAATGAAAATTTTTAAATTTCAAAGAATTGGCTAAATTTGGCAGATGCCGTTGTCCAAAAAATGGGCGATTCTGCCGATGCCGATTAATCGGTGCACCACAAGTAATAAGCCAAAAATGAAAATGTATGAAACTTGATACGTAATTGCGAGTAACGTCAACATATATACGTATCATACTCGAAGAAAAATTCTTGGTTAAAACAATTAAATATATAGTTTACTATTAACACACGATACCAAATTGTTAATTTAATTATAATAAAGTTAATCCACCTCTTCTATGGCTGCACTAACTATTTAACTTTTTATCAGAACGATATCCATAGTGTAACTATAGAAGAGTATGATTAACCGTATAGTTTTTAACTATATATTTTCTTCCGTGTATGTTACAGAGTGGATTACATAATACTACTACTAATAAAAATAATCCGACAAGCATGCAAATATGCACCAAGATTGGGGTCAAAGGTTACTCCCTTAATCTTATCATATCTCTATTCATCTTATTTATAGGATAACGATGAATAGGATTAGAGATAACATTATTCAATGTATAAGCAATGCAAAGAGTTAAAATTATTATTATATTTAATAAAATGAGGTTCTAAATCATTTTGTAATTTCTTATTATTATTATTATTATTATTATTAATCATACATTAAAATTCCCAAAATTTCCATTCAATAGAATAGTTAGTGTTACACGTCAGTAAAAGAAAACGACCGGCGTTCCTATATACTTCCTCTAACACATCTTGCAAAGATATTTATATAGTACTCATTGATTTCTACACTCAACTCTTCAGACAAAATTACATTTTTAACCGCTAGTTCGGTAAACTGTGCAGGAGTGATGCGTGAAATGTCTTGAAGAATTAAGGTGAATAATCCTGTACCATCAATTAAGAGAAGGATGATTAATAAAATTCTATTGTACACAGATTAGTTTAATTGTTTCTTTGTACAGAAAAAAAAAGAGTAATTTTTGAGACAGTTTTTACCTTGTTTACCCTTTCAACATCCTTTCAACCTTTCAAATGTTCCGTGCGATGATTCCTCATTTCCATCCACTTGTAGATTCTGTTCATGTCGGTTTGTAGAGATCCTATATCTTCTGGGTTTCTTATTTTTCTACTGATCTTTGTGTCATCGGCAAAGGATGTTACTGTGCTGTCTCTGGTAACGTCGTCATCTATGTCAATTAGCATTATTGTGAAGAATAGTGGAGCTAATACTGTTCCTTGTGGTACTGCGCTGAGGACCTCTGATTCTAATAAAGATACTCCTTGTACTGTAACGACTTGCTGCCGCTCACTAAGGAAATTATATATCCATTTCCCTACTTTTCCTGTTATTCCCATATACTTCAGTTTATGTATTATGATTCCATGGCCACACTTTTCGAACGCTTTGGCAAAGTCTGTGTATATTACATCATAGTTTTCATTACTTTCAAGTGCATCAATACTGTTGTTGTAGTGTTCTATTAGTTGTGATAGGCATGATCTGCCTGACCGAAACCCATGTTGGTTATCATTTAATTTTTTCTGAGTTTCAAAAAAGTCATAGATTTTCTGTCTAACTATTCTTTTAAATAGTTTAGTGAAATGAGATGTAAGCGATACTGACCTGTAGTGTTTGGCCTCAGATAGATCTCTTTTATTGGGACTATGTTTGCGCTCTTCAGGATGCCCGGTATTTCTCCCGTGTCTAGTGATTGTCTCCATATCCAATATAGGGGCTCAGCGATTGCATTCTTGCAGTTTTTCATCAGTGTGGCATTCCATTTGTCCGGTCCTGCCGCTGAGTGGGCTTTTAGTTTCTCTATAGCTTGCGTAATATCATCTGTCGTAAAGTCGAAGTCCGTTATACTTTCCCCTTGTAGTTCTTCTTCAAAGAACGCGTTTCTATCGCATATCAGTTTATCAGTTTTTGGGATACTGAAAGATGATTCCTACTGAGCTCTTAATATTTCAGATACTTCTGTTAGATCATCAGATAAAGCACTGTTCTCGTTTTTCAAAGGTCCGATAGTCGCATGTTTTTTCGACTTCCTTTTTGCAAAATTATAGAAGTACATTGAGTTAACCTTTATCGTTTCTACAGCGTCGTTTTCTTTCCTTTCCTGTTGCTTTTATATTGGTTGTTAGTTCAATAATGTTGTGATCCGATATTGTAGTTAGGGATATTTCTACATTATCAGTTAGGTTGCCGTTGTTTGTGAATACCAAATCTTGGGAGTTGTTTTTCATGTGTTTTCTGTTATTTCTTGTGTTAACAAATTCATCAGCTAGAGCTAGTAGCATTTTTACCTGCTCCTGGTCTTCCCGTGTGCCCCCCCCCCCCCTCCTGTCCTGGTGTATACATATATTTTTTCCTATCGTTTTATATTTCATGAATGGAAAATTAAAAACACCACAGAGAAAAATATTTTGGGTTGGAGAGTGTAGATCTTTTACTCAGTTTCTTGTCTCTGCAATGGAATCTGAGAATTTTGAGGTTGGCGTGTTTGAGGGTCTGTACATTACAATTAGTACCATATTTAATTTTTCAACTTTTGCTGCTGCACATTCTACGTAGCTGTTTGAGGTACTTATAGTCATTTCTGCCATATGCCTTTCGTATGTGTAAATAGCACATCCTTCTTTACGTCTCACTGTCCTGTCTGCTCGGAGGATGTTATAGTTGTCAAATTGTATTTCTTTTTTGTCAGTACAGAACACACTTTTCACAGTTCGCCTGGCAGTACTTTAGATGGTTACCGTGAGACATGCAAAATCTGCTCCTATTTCTTGCATGAGTCCTTTCAGGTACAAAATTTTGTCCGGGGAATGGTTTGGTTTAAGGCCCTGAATGTTGGCTAGGATTATTTTTATTTTTTCCCTCTCGTTTTTACATACTTGTGTTTCCGATTCATTTTCCAATGGTGGTGCCGGTTTCGTTGCCTTGTGATCCTCCGAGAATTTTCCTCGCTTTATCTGTTTCGATAACTGTTGTCCCGATATCGCATGTAATGTCTTTCTGTATGCCTTCTGCACGGGTCTCGGATCCCTGTATTTGTCAGTTGGCTTTGTATTTGTTGGATGGTATTCAATAGTTGAATTGTGTTGGCTACATCTAAAAAATTGGTAGCCCTCTTTGTTGCAGGTTTCGTCTGCTCACCTGTCGGGTTCCTTTGAGGGTGGTGGTAACGGCATTTTTGTCCGTATTTGCACCTCCCATATCTTGCATAGGTGGTGCAGTCAGTAAGATAGTGGAACTTGCACTTTTTTACAAATTTGCAATATCCTCTTATGTAATGTGTGTTACATAATGTGGGATGTGCATAGATGTATTGACCATCCCGATATCTGCAGTACCCTTTTGCGTAGTATTTACGTACCGTATTTTCTACGCTTCTACTTCTTATCTGAATTATTTTCTATGTTCTTAATTTTTATATCATTACTTTTCTTTGGCTGATTATTTCCGACGTTTTTAGTTTTTAGCTTTTTATCATTTTGTTCGTTGGGCAGTTTTACTTCCTCGCAACTTTTACTTATCTCTTTTCTTTCATCTATGTCTTCATTCCGTATTATATCGTTATTCGTTATTTCCTCTTCTTTCTCATCCACCCGAATTTTCATTGGGACATTAATGGACTCTTATTTCCCCATTATTTCCTCCTTTTTTGTAACACTCGAATTTGCCTTCTCCATTTCTTTAAATACCACAAAGGAGTTTACAGTCTGTGTACATGCGTCACACAAATTTGATTCCCACGATCTGTTTCGCGTTCGAGACAAGAGATATTTTCCTATCATCCCAATTCATGCAGGTAATGTCGTGCAGTTTTTGACAGAAATCGCATCTTATTTTGCTGCATTTTCAGTTGTTTCTAGATTACACAAATTGCAGATTAAGTGAGAATTTGAACCCATGGTCATGCTATTCATTAATTATCATAAGAAGAAATACACACCTAAATTATTTTATTTTTTCCTTTATTTTCTTTCCTTTCGATGGTCATGGGGGTTTTCTGACCTTTGCGTTTTATGACCTTTTTCCTGCATTGTTTCAAAATTTCTCGAATGCCAACCGTATTTCGGTTTAAATATATACGTTAAACTGGTGATAATTTATGTAAACTGTATTGCACTTTCTTAATTTTAATGAATTTCACTTTTTAATATATATGCACGGATTCACTGATACTTTATACACTCGGGTGTAAACAGAATAAACCGCCGAGTAGTTTATTCCCTTCTTTTTTGGGTGTTAATACAGAGAGAGACAACACGTCCATTCACCACAAGGTACAAGCAAACAATACACACACATATATATATATATATATAATATATATAACCTCATAGAAGTTCTGGGTGTCGATCTCATTGCTGGTGGCCCCACGTCTAGAGTTGTCTTGGTGAAGGAGAGCATTGCTTTCTTGAGGTCTCCATCTAACAGTCAGGTACACCCAGCTCATCTGAGATTGTTGTCAACCAGATGTTTAGTCTTGTTTTGAAGACGTTCGCATGAACACCAGTTGTATTTCTTTTTACTTTTGGTAAGAAGTTAAACAGTCTTGGTCCTCTGACATCAAAGCTTCAATGTTGAAGATGTTCCTTGTCGTCTAGCTGTTAGTTTGGGAACCCCGCATATTTTACCTTTCCTCTTTTACAGAATTTGGACAGTTATCAGGTTCAATTTGAGGTTAGGTACTAGTTTTTCTATTATTTTCTATATGCAAATTATGGTGTACCCTTCTTCTTCCTCTTTCCAACGAATATACATTTAATTTAGTAATTTTTTTCAGTAATTTAGTTCTTTGCAGCACTGATCTTGGCCCTGAAATTTCTCTGAATTTCTTCTAACTGACTAATTTCCGCTTTTCTTTTTATAATATGGGGACGTTAAGACGGAGTAATATTCTAGTTTCAGTTTGATCAGTGTTTTTAGCAAGAGAAACATTACATTCTTATTTCTCTTAAAGGTTCTCAGTATCTGTTCCGTTATTGTTTTTACTTTGTTTATCGTCATTTATCTTATTTTGTGTGTCAAATTTTGCATCGTCGGTCATTATAACTTCTAAATCTTTTGCTTTCGTGTGTCTGAATTTTCTGTCTATTTGGGGCATAATATTCTGTCTGTTGTAGTTCCTCATTTCTTCCATATCTTAAGAACTGGAAGTTTTTGGTGTTAAATTTCATATTCTTGTCTTCTGACCATCTGTATATTCTCTTTGTCTATATAATTATTTGAGTTTCTAATTTTTCTGATAATTTTTATATCATATCAGCAAAAAATGTTACTGTACTATTGGTAGTTACTTCGTTTTGTATATCAGTTATCATGATTATGAATAGTAATGGAGTTAATACTATTCCTCGTGGTGGTAAGCTACTTAGTTCCAATATTCCTTGAATTGTAACAACTTCCTGAAGTTCTGAGGAAATTTAGATCCATTTTTCTACTCTGCCATTTATTTCCATACGTTTCATTGCATGCGCTATTGTACCATGATCACACTTATCGAATGCCTTAGCAAAATCTGCGATCATTACATCATAACTGCTATTGTTTTTGAACACATTGATGATATTGTTATAATGTTCTATTATACAGGGTGTCCCATAAGTCTGGAACCATAGGGTAAAATAAGTAATTCATGTTTTTCCGTTTATGCAAGTGCCCATGATGTCTTTGAGTAAGGAAGAACGCATCCAGGTAATTCTGCTCGGAGGAACTCGAAGTCAGAGGGAGGTCGCTGAGGAATTTAACAGATTGCATCAGGACCGCGCGCCCATAACGCACAGCTGTGTCGGCAAACTCGTACCAAAGTTCAGGGAAACGGGATGCATAGGAGATAAACCACGCAGTGGACCTCCGAGGACATCCACCGACGATGACACAGCCGCTACCATCCTCGCTCATTTCACAAACAGTCCCCAAAAGTCTCTTCGGCGTTTTTATTGCCGTTTTTATCATTTTGACCTATGGTTCCAGACTTACGGGACACCCTGTATAACTATGATAGGCACGATCTTCTCGATCGAAATCCATGTTGGTTCTCATTGAATCCTTCCTCCCGTACTCTCAAACAGTCATAGAATTTTCTCTTAACTATTCTTTCAAATATTTTGGCGAGCTGTCACGTCAGTGACATTGAACTATAGTTCTTTACTTGAAATCTATCCCCTCTTTTACGTATATGAACAGTGTTCGCTCTCTTCAGAATGTCCAGTATTTCTCCTGTGTCCAGAGAGCTCCATGTCCACTACAGAGGCGTAGCTAATACATTGTTATAGTTTTTAATCAGTGAAGCGTTCTGTTTGCCCAAACCTACTGCTGGATACGATTTCAATTGTCCGAAAGCTCATGATATATCTTCTGGTGTAAAATGAAAATCAATTATATTTTCTCCTTGTAATTCTTCTTCAAAGAAATTATTTCTGTAATATATTATTTTATCACTTTTGGTCGTACTGAAAACCAATTCATACTAAGCTCTTAATATTTCAGATATTCATTTCAAATCATCGGTTAGGGCATTATTTTCTTTTCTTAAAGGTCTTACAGTCGATATATTTTTTGTTTCCCTTTTCGCAGTTATAAAAATATTTTGGGTATTCTTTCATTACTTGTACAGGATCTTCCTTCTTCCCCCTCTGAATGCCCCTCAGTTAGAGTTTGTATGTCCCAGTCACTACTCTCCAGCTTTTCTTTAATCACTTTACTGGCACTGTTATCTGTGCAAATTTTTAATTTTGCAGCCATTCTCTTTCTCTTGCGGAACATTGTCCGCTTTTGTCTCGAAATTCTCTTTCGTTTTGGTTGTTTTTTCGGAACTTGTTTTCTCAAAATTAAAATTAAAATCTTCGCAAAGTATTATAGTGGAGGTTCGGGGAGCCGTTAAAGCTTTAATTAAGTTTCCGATCTCTAGTGGTATCGGAGAATTTTGCAGTTGGACGGAGAATTTTGCAGTTGGAATGTTAGGCCTATATACGAGTTGACAGAACAGACAGACGAAAAGTAGGCTGTGCGCTATATACATACACGAGAACCATGCGATAGAAACGATAAGTAAATTAAAGAGGTACGTAGAACTTTTAGCAGCACAAAGTGAAAAACTAAACGTGATGCTAATATATATATATATATATATATATATATATATATATATATATATATTCACGATTTGCGGGGGTGCCCTCTCAAGGCATTGGTTTCTGCCCTATGTAGGAGAATTACGACTTCTGACTGATCGAGGCCCGTGGTGTAGTGGTAGCATATCTGACCGGCAATCGGAAGATCCTGGGTTCGATTCCCGGGCGGTCACCTCATTTTTCATTTGTTCGTTATTTCTCTTCCTCGTGTGCAGAACACTCCTCTATACTTACGTCGTTTCTATACATTAATATACTGCGTGGTCATTGCAGTTATACATATATATATATCAGTGGCGACTCGTGGTATAAATGTATGGGGGTGCGATTTCATAAAATTTATAATTTTTAGAATTCTAGTTCATAAACAATCACATGGTGCTTCCGTACGGTACTTATATGTCAAAAGAAGCCATAAATTTGTATTAAAAAAATATTTTAATAAAATATAAAAATAATTGTTGAATATCTTAAAATTAATATATTTTTTATCTGTTAAATTAATATTTATCGTTTCAAGCAAGGGGGAGCGACCGCTCCATCGCTCCATCGCTCCTATACGCCAGTCGCCACTGATATATATATATATCTCCTAACACTCCAGTTATAGTAAGTTATGGTCATCTGTTTTGTATTTCGTTTTTATTAATGTAATACTCGTAGTTTTCACAGTTTGCTTGACAGATGCGTTTCAGTGAGGCAAGTGAAGTCCGCCTTTGTTTCTCCCCTAAATCCTTTCGGGTAAAAACTTTATTTAACGAATGGGTCGGTTTGAAACCCTCATATTTACTAGGATCATATGCTCCTTATGTATTTCAAATTCATTGTCCTTCAGCGTCGCATGTTTCGTAGCCTCGTTTTCATCCGAGAAATTTCTATTTCCGGTTACCTGTTTTGATAAGTAGACCATTCCAATTTCTTACGTAGTTTCTTGCTCGAAACCCGTTCGACTCGAGAGTTCTTATCCGCGTTCATTCTCATTCTATGTATTGGATGGTGTTCAAGACAGTAAGGGTGCATAAACTAAAAGCTGCAGCAAATAGAATATGATTGGGCAGATGCAAACGCGGTCTATCAACAAAGTTTGATTTTCGGATGAGAAGTATTTCACTGCGGGAGAAACCCCAAAACACTCAAAATGACCGTCTACTCCATCGTGATCAAGAAAGCTAAAACTAGCGTTTGCTCGGATTTTTTAGGAAAAGGTACAGTGATCATATGGTTAATGACCTCATATTCTTTGAAAGAGGCGTGAAAATCAATTCAAAGGTCTACCGTGAAGACGTCGTGTACCGCGAGTTTCAGTTTCCTAGTGGATGGCGTGAAAGCCTACAATCTGTTGTTGAAGCTGATGGTGACGATAGTGAATCCTAATACTATACCCATACTATAACTATGGGTACTATACTATAACAGACAGACCATTCAGACCGTAAGAGGAGAAACATTTAATAGTAAGTCAGTAACAGCAACGAACGTCTTTGCAGGCAATTTTGATCATCTTCAATACCTCTTATCTCTCTGCGAATATCTTCAGAAATAGTATAACAATAAAATGTTTAAAACTTGCGTTTACACGTTTTTCAACACAAGCGTTTGAACAGTGAAAAATTGGTCGGGTTTTTTTTTTGGCATCACTGTATAATTCACTTCATGAATGATTAGACAAAGGGCTTGTCAGGTGGAGCTATGATCCATATCGGAAAAACAGAACTTCGCGCGAGATCTTGGTGTGTAGGTTTGTATACATATAAGTCGAAAGTAAACTTCGGATTGAGCATTTGGGCAGTTATTCTTCCTGCGGCGTTATATTGTTTTTATATATACCCGCATAATAGCAAACATGGTCAGATCGATGGGTTCAATATCGTTATATATACGCAGTTGTACGTACAGTGTATAGATTTGGGAAAAAAATAAGTGATTGGCTGGAAAGACACGCTCGTTAAAAGAAATCCCCAAGCTGAAACTTTATACTCGAGTTGCCATTAAATAGCTGCAAGTCTTCGATAAAACACACACATACACACACACACACACACACATACATACATATATATATATATATATATATATATACACGCGCTAAAGAAATTTTGTATATAATAGTCTGTGCATTTCTTTAACATAAAAGAACAAATAGGATTCTACGTACATCTTTGTTCTCATTTTAAAATCCATAAAAGAATGAAATTTCCCAAAAAATAAAGTTAAGAATCACATAAGGGGGGGGGTCTCCCAGCCCTCCACCCCACGTACACACAACCCCCCTCTCCTTTATAAAAATGCGGCAAGTATTAAAATATAACAAAGTTTATATGGAAATAAAGTCATGGAATAAAAAGAGAGAGAGAGAGAGAGAGAATTGTATACATATACATAAGTTGTTTTTTTTTTCTTTTATTATCTTGCCTATAAAAATCTTCCAAAAGAAAATTGTCTTAAGATTTCTCGCAATTCCGAAGTTATTTTCCTTTTGTGACAATATATTTATGCAGACTTCTCAAGATATGTAATTGGACGACCCTCGACGCGTGGCTCTTTCGCCCCGAATACAGTACCATTAGCATAATATTTCAAAATATTTTTGGCAAAAAAAAAAAAAAAAAAAAAAAAAGAATATAAAAGTTCAGAACTTTATTTGAACATTTGGATTACTTTGACTTTTAAAGTGTCATCGTATGAGAAAATGGCGAATGGATACACACACACACACACACACACACATATATATATATATATATATAAAGGAATAATGGGTAACTCAAATAAATAAAAATATTAAAAAAAATTAAAAGAAAGTGAACTACACACACACACACACACACACACACACAGATTTTGAGAGTTGCCGGATGTACGACAAGTGAATAGTTTCTATATTATTGATCGATTGTTTTTTTTTTACCATTTCGATTTTGTTTACTCAATATTTGCCAACCAATGAAAATTGATACGAAGCATCGAGGAACGTACGCGAATCGTTACGTTTATACGTATATATAGATGTAGCCGTAGATCTTTTGTTTAATTTATTTGCATTGGCATATTCGTACGCGATAGGCTTTGGCCGGTGATTTAATTTGATTAGTTCATCAACGCTTTAATAACTGATCAGTTTAAGAGCCTTCCGCGCGGAAACGAACATTTCAAAAATCGTAAATCAAAGTCATTTGGACGTAAACGAACGCGGCGTCCCCTCACCGAAGTCGGATGGCGCGAAACCAAGTTGTAGATAAACAAAGAAAATGGCGAGAGTGAGGGAGAATGGGAACGGAGAATATCTCTTTTTATTGTTCATCTCATTTCAAATCTCAAAAGCACATCAATTCTCTATTTTTTTTTTTTTTTTTTTAAGATTCGGGGTTTGGGGCCAGGAAGGAGCTGTTGGGGGAGGGAAGGAGGGGCTTAAAATGGCACAAATGGCTTTGATTCGATTAGGCCGCGAGGGAAACTATCTTTTTTTTTTTTTTTTTTGCCTGATTTGAAATATCATTTAAAAAATTATAAAAAAAACGCTTCGATATGTAAAAAAAAAGCTTTTATTTTATTTTTTACATTTACATTTTAATAATGTGTTTGCGCGAAAACATTTAAAATTAATTATTTTGCTATTTTTTACGTCATAAATGTCTAATTCGTAAATAAGAAAGAATAAAGGTATCGTATAAATATGTGAAAAAGTATCTATCTTAAAGCAAAAATTGTCTCTTATTTCGTGTTTACCAAAAAAAAAAAAAAATGTAGGCTTTACATTAATTTTTGGAATTGTAACGGTTCTTTCATTTGATGTAATTTAATTATTCACATATTTACATTTATTTATTTCGTCACAAAATAATAAAGTAGGCTCGATTTAGTAGGCAGATAGTTTGCTACAATACAGAAATTATAACACGACCCCACTATAATATACTATATGTATATATCTATATACAGGCCCTCTAATAGGTCCAGAGAGGCCCGGGCCACTTCCAGCTTTTGAGGCCCATCACTAAACCCAATTATTACTTTCACCGCAAAACATTATATTCAAACCTGAAAGTTTCTAAATTTGAGGCCCAGGCCAAATGGCTCTTCTAGCCCCCCTCTGATAGGCCCTGTGTGTATATATATATATATATATATATATATATATACACACAAAAATGTAGTGAAATAATACACTTATAATGAAGTAAGAAATATTTATTATATTACTCTATGTATGATAATACATTTTACATAGTACAATTCACCAATTATGTACACTCTTGTACATAATGAGTAGAATTAATATTGAGAATGTTCATTCAATTTAATTCTTATATCTGAATTTCATCAAATATATAAAATTCTATATATGTACAGTCGGCATTCTTCCATTTAGAAATTTAAAAAAAAGAAGGGTATAAATATATTTAAAATAAAAAAAAAAAAAAAAAATTTGAATATTTATTTAGAATATCGCCATATAATTAATGTAATTATTATCAATTATATGGTAATTTATTATTATTAGCATTAATTTGTAGTTTATGTACGATCATATATATATATATATATATATATGAAAAAATATATATATATATTAGCTGGTAACCTTCGTTTAACAAACGCAAATAATAATAATAATAACGCAGAAAAGTCATAATTTATTGTATCATTCAAACATATTATTTACAGTATATATATATATATATATATATATATATATATATATATATATATATATATTATATATATATATTATAGTCGTATTTCATAATATTTTAATAATTACTTTAGAAAAAGATTGGACGTTTTAACATGTATCTCTCCGAAGATAATAGTAATAATAATAAAAAATGGATTTTAAATATAATTATAAATTTAACTGCCACTGTAATAATTCTTTTAAAACAATTACATCATTATATATACAAAATAATGAAGAACAGTAGGTCTATTTTTACATTATAATATGCCTTTTTTACACTTATTTACAGAAAAATCCACAATACAGTTATGTATAGCTACACAAATAGGGTATATATATACACACATACAGTTCATTTTATTTTATTATATATATATATATATATATATAATATATATATATATATATATATATATGGACTAGCTTACGTAAGTTCGGTGTTAAGGATCAGTTTTTATATATTATATATATATATATATATATAATATATATATATATATATCTGGGCTATGTAATGGATACAATTTTGTTGAATTAAAAGTGTGTGTAAATATATATATATATATATATATATATATATATATATATATATATATATATATATATATATATAAAAATCTCTATAGATCACTTTCATAAAAATTTCACATTTTTTCCAGTTATCATATTAAAACATTTTTGTTGTCAATGACGTCATCACAATTTCTTCCTGACTTTAAAAAAAAAATAATATATTTTTATTCAGATTTTATGTAATTTCAAAAAAATATTTTTAATATTTTCATAGTTTACCTTTTAATTATTTTTTTACGTTTTCTTTCTCGTTCACTGAATGTCTCTCATTTCGTGGAGAGAAGTCGAGATTGAGGATACGCTTGGTTCTCCGGACTGCCCTGGAGCTGACCCTATGCTCGGCACTCCGGGTGTCAAGGAGCCTTGAAGGGGTCCCGCTGAGGCACTCCCCCCAGGAAGCACTCCGGGAGGGGTAGGAGGGCTGAGGGGTGAATGTTGGGAGTGGAGGGGTGAGATAAGGTGAGGTGGAGGGTGTTGCTGCGTGTGGTGAGGAAGGTGAGGGGATGAATGTGGCTCTTGTTGGTGTTGTTGTTGTTGTTGTTGTTGTTGTTGCTGCTGCTGCTGTGGAAGGGCGTCGTCGAGGGTGTGTTTCAACCGCTTCGTCGTTTCCCCTCTTTCGTCGTCGTCGTCGTCGTCACGTTCTTCGTCATCGTACCCGTCAGCAGCTTCCTCCTGTTTCCGCTTTGCGGTCGCCATTTCTGCTGCGTGTTTCTTTCGCCACTTTGTGCGGCGGTTCTGGAACCACACCTGCGGAGATGGGGAGTTATAGAGGTCTCTCTCTCTCTCCTCTCTCTCTCTCTCTCTCTCTCTCTCTCTCTCTCTCGAAGTTTAAACCCTATAAAATCATCGTAATTAATTAACAAAAACCGACCTTTAAAGTTTTCAGTTCACTTTCAAATTGTTTAATTAATTAAAGGGACACCTGACGAAGGACAAGAAATCATGCACGAGGTCCGCCCTTTGAGACTCCTTCTTCAGGAGAAAAATAGTTACTTTCGCTAAATCTGATATGACATTTTACATATTTAAAATTAAATTGTACATAATAAGCTCGCTCTCTCTCTCTCTCTCTCTCTCTCTCTCTCTTCTCTCTCTCTCTCTCTCTCTCTCTCTCTCTCTCTCAGCTCGAGGGGAGTTCATCGCTTCACCACTTCAACATTTACGAGAGCTGAATGCATCGGCGGGCCACACTCGTCCCGCGGGGGTCTTTTCGCCATCACGCTTCCCCTCGTCGAGGCGAGAGGCGGCAGATAGACGCCAAGGACTCCGACCGACAGATGGCGCTCTACGTCGATTCGCCGTTTTACGACAAACAAAATGGCGGGCGTTTGACGTCGCGCGCGCGAATGAATCGCCAATTCGGGACCGGTTTACGAGACTCGAAGGAAGCGTTTCGTGCCGTGCAATTGCGGCTCTTATCCGGTTTATTCGGATAAAGCTGGATCCGGTTAAGTCGAATTCCGATGCGGTATTGAGAGAGAGAGAGAGGTTTATATATATATATATATATATATATATATATATATATATATTCTAAATATATACATGACTAAAATATGTTGCGATATACCCGCACCGAGATGAAAGAGAGACAATAAACAGCACACAAACAAAATAAGAAAAACAATAAAGAAAATAAAGAACGAAAGATAAAGAAAGATATTTGTATCGTGTATAAAGAAATAATGCCACGTAACTTGATTAAAATCCGTACAGATGCTTTTCCAGTTTTCCAAGCCAGCCTGAACAACTCGAATACAAAACACTCCATTATGGAAACCTGCACCTCTATTACGCGCCGAACAGCCAAAAGGATGTTAACGACTCGTAGGAGACGAGGGGGCAAATAACCCTTACCGTCGTTGGCGCTAAAGTCGATTTGGGGTGTCCTCGGGTACGTGGGGTACGCCCCTGAGTGAAGTGTAAATAAGTATGTGGTTGAACCATGCCGTCATTGGAGTGAGCTTCGCAATGGGGCGTCGAAATGGGCGAGCGATTGCGTTCACGCCCACTGTTCCTAATCGAGATTTTCATGTCTTCCAGTTTATACCTTCGTCGGTAGTTGTTGATATTTTATCGCGCGAGAATCGCCCTCGCCATCCAGATGGAAATAAGGGCGTAACTCCACTGTGGCATTTATTCCAAACACGTGCTTCTTCTACAGATACGGTTTGAATCCCGAGATTATCGTTCCTTACAGTTATAATAAACAGTTCCTCCCGAGATTAACCATATCACGCAAAAGCCTTTCACCATCACATTCAAATGCGTTCAATTAAATATAGAAAAATATTAAAATGTCAAATGCCAATTTTATTAATTTTATTTTAACTCCAAATTTTGCTTTTCCTCTACTTTTTTTTTTTTTTTAGGATTTAAAAAAAAAAAAATAACATCCTTGGAAAAATTCTTAAAATCTCGTAACATTTTTAAAATGAAGATTTTCCCTCCATAAAGTTCCACAAAATCCCTAAAAGTCCCTAAAAATCGCATCTAACGCTTTAACTGAAGAGGTTACTCGTAAATAACCTTTAAAATGCGTTAATGTTAGGCGCGTTAGTCCCTCCCTAAAAGCCCCCACCCCACCCCCTAAAAAAAAACTTATCACGCGCGAGCAATTTCTAAAAAGCCCCAAAAAATCCCTTTGAAAATGTCCCTTTCTATATAAAAATCGGCAGCCAAACTTCTTGCCACTTACTCAGGCACCCTTCTGATGGGTGCCAGCGTCATTTCGGCTCTCGTATTTCGGCCGACCCAATCTTGCCTTCTGCGTGTAAGGACCTCCCGAGGGGGCCCCATTTCTGCTCTCCTGACAAAGGGAAAATGAAATGTCATTCCAGCGCGAGATTAAGTGAATTAATTTGGTGCAATCGTTTGTACAAAGTATATAAACAATAAAATTATCAAGAGACGCCACGCCCGCCAGATGCATGCAGTGCCTCCCAATGGCACTCACGCTCTCAAAATAATTTCAACTTTTACACATACACCCTTTCTCCCCCACCCCCCTACACACACACACACACACACACACATATATATATATATATATATATATATATCAAATTGAATCATAATAACAATAATAATAATAATAATAAGCAATAAAAGATAAAATCCCCTCATTTTGCCTGGGTTTTATGATCTAGTGAGGGGTATTTTGACTGAGAGAGGACCGTCCTATTATTCCTTCACATAATGGCCAACATTAACCTATTTGCTATGACATCCTATACAAATGATGTTATTTATAGGCTGCCAATAGGCAAGTGAGGTTTCGAAGCTTATATATAGGTTTTACCCTATTATTCAAATGAGTAAAATTTTAATATATTCCCTCCATTATTATTATTATTATTATTATTATTGTCATTCTTATTATTATTATTATCATTATTATTATCATTATTATTATCATTATTATCATTATTATCATTATTATAAAATTAGCATGTTGTGTTTCATACTAAAAAAATTGATTCTTTTTAATTAATTCAAATCTGAATAAAAATTCCCTTCTTGAGAGTTCATTATACAGGGTGTTCCAGCAGAAGTCCTTCCCCAAGGGTTAATATCATGTTGTACATTGTGGGGCAAACTTTAGGGAAACCCCGTATACATCTCCGCTTTAAACTGAATCAAATCGACCCATTACTCGCTTTGAAAATATATGATACTTCAGTTTCAAGTCAAATTGTTATTGACTTTTATAATTTTAGGTTTCGCGCGTATGGTGAAAACGGAACCATTTTTACCAGTTCATTTAATATTTTTTGTATTAATTAAAAATGAAACAATTAATTTTAATTTATTCTATCTTTTTATTAAAACTCGCGTAATTTATCGTTTAAATTAAGCACAATGTTATAAATTCAATTCTTAACAGAGTATATATGGCGTGAATCGGGGATTGCGTTCGATTATTAAAATCATATTAATCGCTTAAGGAAAAACACGTTTGGTTAAAAGCTATTATTCAAAATTGAACTCCGCGCGCGAGACAATGAATGTAACCCTCTGTGGAATAATGGTTCGAATACGAGGGCGCCAAACACGACTTAACAAAAGCCGCCCATTTCGTTACGGAGGGCGTCTGTGGGCGTCAGATGTCGGTGAAGCTCATAAGAGGGAAGAAATGATTAATTCGGCAGCCTTTTCTCTATCTGGAGCTTTAATAAAGTCGCATTATATATAGTCAACCATATGCGCACACTTAGTATAAATTTGGTTATTGACGCGCAAGCAGATTCCATTGCCACGCCCCCTCCCCTAACTTCAGATATAAACATGACGAATAGTCGGGTATCGATGTTGGGGTATAAAGGGTATATATATATATATTGGGCATGAGCGAACGATATATATATATATATATATATATATATATATATATATATATATATATATATAAGGTGTCCCAAAAGTTCGGCATCATAGGAAAAATAATAAAAAAGAGGCAAAACAAAAGCTTTTATTTACAGAACGTGCTCAATATGTCCACCATTATTTTCAATAAACAAATTCAGACGTGATACCTAGTCAGCAAGCACACGGTGAATGATGTCAGGAGTAATGGTGTTACATGCCCCAATAATGCCCTGCCGCAAATGTTCAACACTCCTAATTTCTCTGCGTATACCAGCGCTTTCAAATGGCCCCAGAGATAAAAATCTAGTGGCGTGAGATCCGGGCTTCTAGCTGGTACCATTCCACAGGCCCTCGACGTCCTATCCAATGACCAAGGAATTGTTGGTACAGGTATTCCCTTACTTGGGTGCTGTAATGTGCAGGAGCGCCGTCTTGCTGGAACCATGTTGGGAAATTTCCTTCTTCGTTCAAGACACTGGGAAATGCTTCTTCCTTGAGCATACGTAGGTAGGTGCCTCCAGTGACACGTTCATCGAAAAAGAGGGGGCCTATGATGCGATCCTTCCAAATGCCACACCATACCATCACCCGAGATGCACCTTGTTCCAGTGAGGGTTGTTTTGAGACCAGTAGCGGGTGTTCTGTCGATTTACCTCACCATTTCTATAAAAAACAGCCTCGTCACTGAACAGAATGGTGGACGGGAAATTGGCATCCCGAGCATAAATTATGGTTTGTAGAAATAGAAAAATATGAATTTCTCCTAGGTATGATGCCGGACTTATGGGACACCCTGTAAAACAGTATTGGGCACTTCTTTGTATTAAAAGGGGTATGAGCGAACGGATAAATTTATAACAATATTGGGCACTTCATTGTATTATGGAACATTTAAACAGGTGGAAATGAAAGCTGATTTTGATGCGTCACTTTTATTACGCGTTTCTTGAACCTAAAAACATTTAAAGAAAAAGATATATATTATTTTTTATTAGGGTAACCCAACCCATTGAACGATGCCAAAACGTTCTACGCACAAAAACGTATCATGGCGAAAATTTTCGCGAAGTTAGCCTCGACCATCCGTGGCCTACTGTTCAAACCTCAGAATAATGCGCAATATTATTTTTAATGATTAATAATATACACGAAATCATAATATCATGACAGGCGAGAGATTCTTTCTATAGATTATACGCAAAGCCTATCAATATCTATCAAGCCATGACTACAAAATTTCATGCTCTTTTGCGAAATTGAGGAAAAAGGCAGCGAGACCACAAATTTACAAAAATACCACAGCCATCAAAATTTTGAGCTTCACACGCAAAAGCCTGTGAGGAATAATTGTGAAGTTGCACGGAAAATCGAAGTAGTTCTTGTGTTTAAAGTAAATGTTATGCTTTCACTGGCTTAAATATTTATGTTCAAAATCGTTTGGTATGTGGAGGTAGGCTTTGTATTACGAAGTGTCGCTGTATATGAAGCGTAAGTCGTACAAGGAGTGCCAAACAGCATTCAGGAAGGAGTTTGAAAATGGGAAAGTGCCAAGTAAGAACCAAGATTGGCACTTAGTTAAAAAAAAATACACGACAAAACGGACAATGTTTTCGATCAACTTGGACGTGGAAAGTAAGTTTGTAAGTTCGTTTGTGTGTCCTAAAATATTATCCAACATAACTATAAACGTTTCTACAGATCTACAGAAGCTAAGGCTAACAAAGACCCTAAGATCCACTCTAAGGCTAGCCCGAGAGAAAGGAAAGAGTAGGGGGTTAAGAAAAGAGAATAAGGGGTTAAGTAAGGAGCAACACCTATCATTCGTGGGTTAACATTCATTCAGAAAAAGAGGAAAAAAGTCACACCATCATCATCCGCCGGCCACTGCCGACAAGTCAGAAAAATAGTCGAAGAAAATAGGAGAGGGGTGAAAGATGAAAAGAAGTAAAATAAGAACGCTTACAAACCATGCAAACACAGTCTTAACTCACTGTCATACCATGCAAACTACAAACATGCAAGTAGAGTTACAGACATGCAAGAAAGGAGATAAGAAAAAAAAAAAAAGTAGGTACAGTTAAACAAAAAGTGGGTTAGTTTACGCTACGAGCTACATCTACGTTCGTGTTAGTCTAATGTTTTTTTTTTTTTTTTTTTTTTTTGCTGGCATCACACGCTGGCATGTCACAAGCTGGCATTCATCGTCAACAGACTCATCCTCGAGCACCACCACCAGAGCTCCTGTTGTTAACTTTCTTTTTTAATTTTAAACAACGTTAATACTTTTAAAATGTCTGTCCGTCTGTCTGTCTGTCCGTCCGTCCGTCCGTCACACTTTCAGAAATTGTGAGAAAAAATTGTGAGAAAAAAATTCAGAAATTGTAAAAAAAATTCAGAAATTGTATTACGGGCGGCGATGTGAAGCTCAAGATTTTCATGACTGTGTTCTTTTCTGTAGTTTAGCAATGGGGGAAGGGTGAGGGTGGGGGGAAGGGTTGGGGTGGGGTAATGGGGGATGGGTGTGGTAATGGGAGGGGTGGGGGTAATGGGGGAGGGGGTTAGCCCCCAAGTTGCATGAATGGGGGTGAGGAGGTTTTGGGAGATACCAGATTCAGAAATGTTGACACAATGTGAAGCTCAAAATTTTCACGGCTGGGTTCTTTTTTTGTAGTTTAGCCTGTCTAACCGTCAGCGAAGTGACGGGAACTGTACTAGTAATTAATAATAATTATAATCATAATTAATCATAAAATTTATATATCACGCGATCATTTTATAGTTAATCATAATATTTATATATTACATAATTATCGTATAATAAATCTATATAATATATATATATATAATATACATTTTAACTGCAAACAACACACAGTATAATAAATGTAAAGAACGACGCTTGTGTAGAAGAACGTTCCGCACAAGATGAGGAGGAAGAACGAACAAATGAAAAATGAGGTTACCACCCGGGAATCGAACCCGGGATCTTCCGATTGCCGGTCAGATATGCTAACCACTACACCATGGGCCTCGATTAATCAAATGTCGTAATTCTCTACATACGAGCAGAAACCAATGCCCCTCCGCACAAGATGAGGAGGAACGTTCTTCTACACAAGCGTCGTTATTTACATTAATTATACTGTGTGTTGTTTGCAGTTAAAATGTATATATAGGTACGGCATGCGAAGGTGCCCCCTCAAGGCATTGGTTTCTGCTCGTATGTAGGAGAATTACGACATTTGATTAATCGAGGCCCATGGTGTAGTGGTTAGCATATCTGACCGGCAATCGGAAGATCCCGGGTTCGATTCCCGGGTGGTAACCTCATTTTTCATTTGTTCGTTTTCCTCCTCATCTTGTGCGGAACGTTCTTCTACACAAGCGTCGTTCTTTACATATATATATATATGCCCGTATCCAGGATTTTTTTTCGGGGGGGGGGGGGGGGGGGCACACCAACTTCAGAAAATGGATAATAGTGTGTATAGCTCTTCTTAGGAGCATTGAGGGTGCATAGGGTGGCGTTACTTTAAATTCATTAACTGCAAGTAGATGATGTATAAAATGAAGCTCAGAAAAAATTCAAATGAATGTCTCTGAAATCAAAATTTCATTCCATATTCAAAAGCAAACTTTTATTTCTGTAGAACTAAAATCAACGTAAGAAAATGCGACGATCTCCAGCCAGGCCCGTAGCCAAGGGGGGGCCAGGGGGATCAAAGCCCCGCCTGGAAAATAATATGCACCCCCCCCTGGGAAAACCAACCGCAACGGCGTTCCATGCTACAAAAACGCCAAAGCCAACTTGTTTTACTTGCCTTTTAAAATAAGAGAACGAAGCAAAAGACATGTTTGAATTCCTAAAGAATTTCGCTAAAAAAACTCGCCGCATACAGTTATTCTAAAATTAAAAAAAACTTACAAAGATTTTTATTTACACTAAATTTAGACTAAATATTGTATTCTATAACCCAATATGCCTATCTATATGTATCGGTTTGATAATTTTTTTTATTTAGCCTACGGCGTTTTACTTGTTATAGTTTTGAATGTAATTTTCTGCAGTATATTTCAGGGCTGTGGAGTCGGAGTCGGAAGCAATTTTGGTGGTGCTGGAGTCGGAGTCGGAGTCGGTAAAAATGTACCGACTCCGACTCCGACTCAATATAAATTTTAATAAAATATGTTTTTGTGTGTGATATCACTGGCAGCTATGGTGGTTAAACCACTTAAAAATAAACACAATGTTTTCCATTTCAGACACTAATGCCATTAATTCATTTTTTCTTTTCAGATAATATTTTTATTTTTAATGCTTATTTAATTTCGAGTTCTTTCTAAATTTCATAAGTTTTTAACTTTCAAGTCTAAAACCCCTTTCACAATGGCAAAGACACTTCCAACAAAGTCTGCAGTTTTTTAATATTTTACAATAACCACAGATGGGAAACATTTCGTGTGTCAGTGTATGATAGAAGATGATGATGATGATGAAAAATTATGTGAAGCAAAAATCAGTGGTTTTACTGGCTCTGATAAAAATGCACCAACCAGAGCATCAAATTTGAAAAGACATTTGCAGTATTTCCATCCCAAAATTTTAGAAGTTGTCATTGAGAAAGATAGTAATAAAAACCTCCAACTACTTCAAAGTTAACAAAAGATCAGAAATCTACTGAACGACAAGCACCACTTACAAGATTCTTTACTACAGACAAAGTTACCGTAACAATGACCACAGATGATCTACAGATCTACAGAAGCTAAGGCTAACAAAGACCCTAAGATCCACTCTAAGGTTAGCCCGAGAGAAAGGAAAGAGTAGCGGGTTAAGAGAAGAGAAGAGAATAAGGGGTTAAGTAAGAGCAACACCTATCACTCATGGGTTAACATTCATTCAGAAAAAGAGGAAAAGTGTCTCACCATCATCATCCGCCGGCACTGCCGACAAGTCAGAAAGATAGTCGGAGAGAATAGGAGAGGGGTGAAAGATGAAAAGAAGTAAAATAAGAACGCTTACAAACCATGCAAACACAGTCTTAACTCACTGTCATACCATGCAAACTACAAACATGCAAGAAAAGAGTTAGAGACATGCAAAGTAAGGAGAGAGAAAAAAAAAAAAAAAAAAAAAAGTAGGTAAAGAAACAAAAAGTGGGTTAGTTTACGCTATGAGCTACATCTACATTCGTGTTAGTCTAATTTTTTTTTTTTTTTTAATAATTTTATTGCTGGCATCACACGCTGGCATGTCACAAGCTGGCATTCATCGTCAACAGACTCATCTCGAGCACCACCACCAGAGCTTCCGTTGCTAACTTGTTTTTTTAAATTAAACAACGTTAATACCTTTAAAATGTCTGTCAAGACGTTTCTTAAACATATTAACGCTGGTAGAATGAACGACTGACGCGGGAAGATTATTCCATTTATCAATTACTTTAAACGTAAAGAAGTTTTTAGCGATATTAGTAATAAAACGCCTGCCACGCAACTTAAATCCGTTATTGCGAGTATTACTATTATCAAAAGTGAACAATTTGTCAAAATTTACGTTATCGATGTTATTAACGATTTTGAAAACTTCAATAAGCTCCCCCCTTAATCTCCTAGTTTCGAGTGAATACAGGTCTAGCTCTTTAATTCTATCTTCATAAGGCTTATTGCGCAATGACGGAATAAGTTTCGTGGCACGACGCTGAACCCTTTCTAACCTATCAATATCCTCACGCAAGTACGGGCACCAAAACTGAACGGCATATTCTAAATGAGGCCTGACTAGGGACTTGTAAAGGGGCAATATAATATCCTTCGATTTAAATTCGAAATTACGCGCTATGAAGCCTAACATCCTATTAGCTTTTGCGCAAGACTCCAGGCACTGGTTCCTAACCTTTAAATCTTTAGTTACGCGTACGCCTAAATCTACTTCCTCGTCAACGCTCGCTAACTCCCTATCATCCATCGTGTACGCGTAATTATTGTTGCGAGAACCTATATGCAAAACTACATTTATCTACGTTAAATTGCATCTGCACTTATCCGTCCACTCCATAATCCTATCTACATCGTCTTGGATCCTATTTCTATCGTCCTCGTTAACAACCTTACCGCCTATTTTAGTATCGTCCGCGAATTTTGACACGTTACTAGTCAATCCTACATTTATGTCGTTAATGTAAATTACGAATAACAATGGGCCTAACACTGAACCCTGTGGGACACCGCTACCTACATCTAAACCCCGATTCACTACCATTAACTACGACCCTCTGCCTCCTAGCACGAAGCCATTCTTCTAACCAGTTAGCTACCTGACCGCGTATACCGTGCGCTTTAACCTTCGCAATTAGTCTCCTATGCGGAACTGTATCGAACGCCTTTTTAAAATCTAAATAAATAACGTCAGCTGCCCTATGCCTATCGTATTCGCGCACTACTTCGTTATAAAATTCTAACAAATTAGTTAAACAAGACCTATGGCGTCGAAACCCGTGCTGACTACTATTAATCAAATCTCTACTTTCTAAGTGATCGATAATACGATCCCTAACTACGGATTCCAAAAGTTTACCCCGTTTCGAGTGACTGATTAAAGATCATCGTTAAGGGGCCTACGATAACTTCTTTCAAATCTTTCAAATGTCTGGGATAAAAAGCGTCATGGCCTGGAGCCTTGCTAACTTTTAGCCTATCGATATAATGCGCAATCTCAGCCTCGTAAACAGTTATTTCATCTAAAATAGTCTCGCTACTAAATGGAACGATATCATCCACGTCGGGGACATTATTTACGTCTTCTACGGTAAAAACTGTCGCAAAAAAGTTATTGAAAATACCCGCCATCGCCTGAGCGTCAGAAGCCAAAGCGCCATTAACATCCACTAGAGGATTTAGAATTAATATACCTTCGGAGTGGAGTCGGATAGACAAAAAATTGAGGAGTCGGAGTCGGAGTCGGTTTTTTATGTGCCGACTCCACAGCCCTGGTATATTTCGATATTCACAAAAAATGACATTAAATTTTTTCATTGTCCCCCCTGTCAATTTCTCCGCCCCTCCTACTGATTTGGTCTGGCTACGGCCATGTCTCCAGCATCAGCAAACAAATTTATAATTTCATCATAATCAACGTTGCGTACCGTTTGTTGGTGAGTAACGAGAATGGCCAAGGCTGACAGTCGACCGACAGTCATTGAACTTCGCGTGTCGCTCAGTATACGTTTTAGCGTTGAAAATGATCTTTCGGAACTAGCCGTTGTCACTGGCAATGTGACTAACATTTTCAAGGCCACGTATACGGTAGGGTAGAATTGCTTCAGTGATTGATCTACGCTGAATCGGCGGAGAAGATCAGCTGCCTCATCGCCTATAAATTCTTTCACTAGTCTTTTCCAACGATCAACTTCAGATTCCACAAATGTTTTCGATATATCCAAAAACAAACCGCTGTACTGATCAACTGCTTCTACAATTAGCTCGTACGAAAGCTTTTCTGAAAATTGCGGTAGGAAATACTGCAACTTGAACGCTGCTTGTTGGCGTGTCGAAAAACGCATTTCAATTTGGTCGACGAGGGAAGAAAAATACAAGTCGTGCAAATTTTGCTTGTAGAAGCGACGAATTGTTGAAGCATCGGTAGGTTGACCACGACGTCTTTTTTCCGTAATCGGCAAACTTTCTGATATTCCCGAATCAGTGCCCAGTGTCAGAGCTTCGTTGTAAATTTCGTCAAATTTCGAAACATTTTCTAGTTGGTTTTGCAACACATCTTTTGTAATCATAATTTCGTTGAATGCTGCTATCAAGTCGATCGATTTGCTTTGCAGGAAAGCTGATACACAAACAACATCACTTTAGCTTTGCTAGACTCAAATCCCCTTGTTTATATTAAATTTTGCTGACTACGCTGCTCTTCTTTTGACGTTCAGCAGCGTCTTATACCAAATTATATTAAAAAAAAAAAAAAAAAAAAAAAAAAAAAAAAAAGCGAAATTTCGGGGGGGGGGGGGGGGGGGGGGGACGTGCCCCTGGATACGGGCCTATATATATATATATATATATATATATATAACTTTATAACTACCGTACATGAAATGCTTTTAATCAGATAATTAATTTGAGAGCCCAGTAAAGCCTAAAGTTTAAAGGCCAACTTAAACAGGAAAAATAAATAAATAAATTCTGTTAAATATTATAATATTGTAATATTTTAATATTTATTTTAACCAACAAAAAATTGAATATAAATATGGATATAAAAAGCTTATATTCTGTTTGTATAAAATTGAAACATATTGCATTATGAGGTTTCAATGTCGCAACGCCGATTTCAGTTAGATTAGTTAAGCGACGTTAGGCGTGTTCAATAGTTGGATGGGTGACCGTCTTCCGCGTTCACATGATGTAGTGACCCTGAGATAATTCCGATCTCATGCACGTAAAGCTGTAGGTGCCCTCTGTCACATAACTTTTGTGGAGGTTAAAGAATCTCAAATATTGTTCGACACGCGCTGGAAAATTTAACCATAGCAAATTAATTGTTTGAAGTGTACCATGTGTACTACACACACACACACACACACACACACACACACATATATATATATATATATATATATATATATATATATCAAAGCTATTGACTTCTCCTTAGGGAACCGGAGCTTACAGATGAAAAGAAGGATCAACACAACGGCAAACATTTTCATTTATTTGTACATCAGACGTTTCGACAAATCTTTTGTCATCATCAGTGAGTTAAGTCTTAAAACCTTAAAACAAAATTGAAAAGTGAAAGTTACATCAATACAATATTAAGACCATTAAAATTAAAACCTTAAAGCAAAATGAAAATTGCATCAAAAACTAAAATTAAATTACCTCAATAGGTAAATACACAATGTTTACATCCACCTCCATACTTGGCAAAGTCTAAGAGACCACTAGGTGGTCAGGTTTTAATTTAATGGTCTTAATATTGTATTGATGTAACTTTCACTTTTCAATTTTGTTTAAGGTTTTAAGACTTAACTCACTGATGATGACAAAAGATTTGTCGAAACGTCTGATGTACAAATAAATGAAATGTTTGCCGTTGTGTTGATCCTTCTTTTCATTCATATATATATATATATATATGTTACAGGAAATCTGTGTAACTAGGGATTTCATGAAATCCCTAATGTGTTTAGGGATTTCATGTAGCCTAACGTTAAGCCGTGATATTTTCGTTAATTTTAACGAAAATATCACAACTTAACCTAACCAATCGTCAAAGGAGTACAGTTGACCTAGCCGGGCACTCAATTAACTTAACCGGACATTCAATGGTTTTCCCGTAGGTTTAACGAAAATATCACGACTTAACGTTACATGAAATTCATGAACATTTTAGGGATTTCATGAAACCCCTAGTTAAACAGATTCCCTGTAGCATATACATATACCTCGGTGGTGTAGTAGTTAGCGTCGGTGACTACAAATCCATCAGCCCCGGGATCGAGACCCGTTGACGGCAGGCGCAGCAAAACCCAGCTGTTCATCCATCCACATAAAGAAATTGGTTGGTAGATAAATGGGTACCCTGGGTAGCCTAGTGGTTAAGATGTTGGGCTGCTGGTAGGGCGTGGTTCAGATTCCACGTTAAACTGTAGGTCTAAGGTGGAGTGACGAGCTTGATCTTCGTCAGAATGAACAATTCGGAGGAAAGCAAAAAACTAAGATTAACCAAGGTATATATATATAATGCGCCTCGGTGGTGTAGTGGTTGGCGTCGCTGACTACGAATCCATCGGCCCCGGGTTCGAGACCCGACGGCAGCCGGCACGCAGCAAAACCCAGCTGTCATCCTTCCACACAATAAAGAAAGTGGTTGGTAGATAAATGGGTACCCTAGGTGGCCTAGTGGTTAAGACGCTGGCTGCTGATGGGGCGTGGTTCGGATTCCACGTTAAACTGTAGGTCAAAGGCGGAGTAAAAAGCTTGACCTTCGTCAGAATGAACAATTCGGGCAGAAGCTAACCAAAGGTTATATATATATATATATATATATATATATCGTTATGATAGTTTCTTAGTCTTTTATAGAGATACATATCTGTTGTCGATGAAGTGCAGCCGTTTAATCGATAAGACCCAAATGACAAAATACCCACTGATAAGAACCAATAAAATGCGTGTATACTACGTCCCATCGACGCCCCGTCGACATCCCAACGATAACGAATCGACATCCTTGGACAGTAGCCCCAAATCTCCGCTATATCTCTATGTCATCTCGAACAACGAATATACAGAGAATGAGCGATCCATTTCGGTCTCGTTTAGACGCGCCTCAAGGTCGAAACTTTCAGCGAATTCGGACGAAGTTCAATGAAAATATTTCGTTCGTTGATGTTATAGTTTGCAGATACTTCTTTTTTGTTGTGTTTGTAGTTTGATAAAATTATCGTCCAAATAGTATCGTTTTTGTGGAGGCATTTTTAATAATTTCATTGAGAACTAACTTGAAGTAATAAGGAATTTTGAACTTTGACCGTAAATTAATGAATCTGCGTGAACTGTTTGACCCCCAATAAAAAAAAAAGTAGTGTTTATTTGTAGTATAAATTGAATTAATCATTATTAAAAAGTATTATCTTTTTTTCTCTTATAAACGAGTCATTTTATTATAATCTTCAGATCGTCCATTTTTTATGTGGTTTTGTATCTAATACCCAAACCAAACAGTATCCACCACACAACACACACACACACACACACACACACACACACACACACACACATATATATATATTGGTTTCAATCGCATTAAGGTCGCAATCGTAATAAATTAAAGGGGATTAAGCGGCCTTATAAGACAATGAATAAATGGTCCAAGATGAATGGAAATGTCTTGCTTGTACAGTTTGGCTAACCAATGACTCAGCATTATTAATAACGGGCTCCTAATTGTCATTGAATTGCCGTTTAGCCTTTTCCAATGACATTCTTCAATTATTAATTGCCGAATTAAATCCATAGTCAGTCATTCTTAAGTGAAAAATGATTGCTATTCACGCTCTAAAATACTCATATCATTGCACTCTTTCACCGTATCTATATATATATATATATATATATATATATATATATATATATATCTGTGTGTATATATATATATATATATATATATATATATATATATATATATATATATATATATATATATATGGTCATGGCAGATGAATAATAGCATTCCAACTGAGTCAACTTTGCTTATTTACTGAGGACGGACGACTGTAAATAAGTGAATAACCTGAATAATAACTCACAATAGAAAGTCAGTCTTGTTATAGATATGTAAGCGGATCCAACAGTGAAAACCCCCTTTTTAAAAGGACAGTTGCGTAAAACCTTTTAATTCTTTGAAGCAATAATCTACGTAGAGACGTATCGCGACAAGCGAACGAACACATTATTAAAATAATACTTTTTACGTAGGATATTCCGGACTCTAATCCCGTAGTCCGGTATATAAAGTCGGTCCGGATATTCACCTTTCGGATTCATTTGTATGAAATTTGTATATAGCGGATTAGCCTAAACAAATGTTGTCCCAGGGAACTTTTTAACGAGGGTTGGGACGTTGAGAAGCGAAGGACTCGGGGTCGGGAGAAACTTTTCTGAAATGGGGTTTGTGGGGCTATACCCCCCCAGAATTCCCAAATCTTATATACCCCCCAATCCGTTTTTATCTGTCATTGGATAAAATGGGGTTAATCCGATTGACTTCAAAAGGGCGAAAGATTGTTACAAAAAATGGCAAGAATTGAGAGAGAGAGAGAGAGAGAGAGTTGGGTGCTTATAATACGCAATTACTAAATTGTGGTTCAGTTGTTGTCTCCTCTTACCAAATACTCCATTATGGGCCCCTCCCCTGCATGAAGATGTTTCCCTATATCTTTCCCCTTACTCTCCGTCAAGGAAGAGGACCCGAGACGCGATATTATTCCGAGTATTATTAGCAAGACCCAAAAAGTAGCGGAAACGCAGCTGGTCTCCATGTACAGCACGAGAGAGAGAGAGAGAGAGAGAGAGAGAGAGAGAGAGAGAGAGAGAGAGAGAGAGAGAGAGAGAGAGAGAGAGAGAGAGAGAGAGAGAGAGAGAGAGAGAGAGAGAGATGGAAACTGAGAACTTTGAATCAAATTGAGAAACAACTTCATGGTTTTATTGTTTCATTATTCATTCATTGCTTTTGCCTAAAATTTGCTTCCACTTAACACACATATACACAGACACATGTGCGCATCTCTGTATAAGCGAAGTACCAACTTTAAATCCATGTTTCTAAAAAACAAATTAACTTAACCTAACCGTAATGCCATCAAACCGAGAAGGACGCAAATGAGGGCTCCAAAGTTGTTTTCTCCTAAGTCATTGAATAGTGAGGTACTGTACTCGCTGATTGACCTAACCTAGCGTAACCTAATCAGGATCAATTTATCCCTTTTCCGATAGTAAAAATATTTTCAGACTTTATATATATATTTTTAATGTTCCGAGGTACCAAAGTTTCACCCCACGAGAAATTACCTCACTACATCTCTGAATTTTCATACACTTGACCTTATTTATGCCCATTTGCCTAGACACACACACACACACACAACAAAATATAAATATATATATATATATATATATATATATATAAACAGAGCAAAGAGAGTAACTGGGCAGATACTGAGAACCTTTAAATGAAGGGATAAGAATATAATAATTCCTCTACTGAAAACACTGATCATACCCAAATTGGAATACTGCTCGGTCCTAACATTCCCATATAAAAAAGAAGACATTAGACAACTAGAAGGGATTCAGAGAAGCTTCACAGCCAAGATCAAGGGGGTGCAAAGAACTAAACACTGGGAAAGGTTACGCGAATTAAACCTATATTCACTGGAAAGGAGGAGAGAGAGATACACCATTATTTACACTTGGAAAATAATGGAGAAACTAGTCCCTAATCTTACTCTGAACCCTGTAACTCCCCCAAACAACGGTGGAAAGTAGAAAAGGAAGATTGTGTCGTGTTCCCAAATTAAAGGCGAGAGAGGGGACATCCTTAACCCTGAAAGAAAATAGTTTCGTTGTGAGAGGACCAAAACTGTTTAATCAGCTGCCCAAAGACCTAAGAAACACGAAGGGAGTTGCAGTGGACATCTTCAGAAGATTAGACGCCTGGCTCAGAACAATCCCCGATGAGCCGAGCGTACCTGGCTATGTGAGGTGGAGAGTACAAGAAACCAACTCACTACTTCACCAGGCCAATTCGAGAGGAGGGGCAACCAGCTTGACCTTCGTGAAATGAGGAATCATCGCGTGGAACGGTTGAAAGGTATATATATATATATATATATATATATATATATATATATATATATATATATATATATATAAGCACACCGGACAAAAAATTAGTCACCCCTTTCAGAATGTACCTAATAACGTGTGACGGCGCCTCTGGCCTTGATAACCGCACGAATCCGGCGAGGCAGAGACTTTACGAGGTTGTGCATGTACTGAACATCGATTTGCTGCCACTCGTTCATCAACCGGTCCCGAAGTTCCGCCAGAGTCCGTGGGTGTCTATTCCTGCGCTTCACTTTCTGTTTCCAGCCTGAACAACACCTTCGACGCATTCAGGATTAAAGGCTTCATTGGACCTGCGATGTACTCGTCGCCTCCCATCATTGGAGAACAAACAAAAACGGACTCATCGGACCAAATTACACGTTTCCAATCTGCCGCAGTCCAGTTTTTGTGCCTCTGAGCCCATTTATAACGTGCCAATTTGTGACTTGCTGTTAACAGCGGCCTCTTCCGTGGTACCCTGCTCCAGATGTCCATCGCATGCAGTTCTCGTCGCAATGTCCGTTCGGAAATTGGTCGCTGGAGAACCTCATTGGTTTCTTGGAGCAATTGTTCTCTGGTTTGAAAACGATTTGCAGTTACTAGACGAGAAACATGGCGGCGGCCCCTATTGTCGAGAATTGTTTTCCGGCCACAGTTACGCCGTCGATTTTCAGTTGATTGCGAACTACACCACTCTTTGTAAACTCGCTGGACAGTACGCGTTGACACACCAACAAATTGGGCTACTTCAGACATTTTGTGTCCGTGGGCTCTGCCAAACACGATGGCTCCTTTTTGCCACTGAGTAACGTCTGCCTCACGACCCATTTTGCAGACTATATCCAACACACACTTTGTTCTTCACCACCTCACGAAACAGATCTGATCCTGTGTGCTACGTCACCGCTACTTGTCACTTACCAATGCTACATCAGCGCCCTCTGTGTGACCTTGAACTTCCTACTATCGGTGCTATTAGGGGTGACTAATTTTTTGTCCGGTGTGCTTATAAGGTGACATGCTTAAACGTACATAAAACATAAACAAACGTAAATACGAACGTATACAAACGTTTACAAACGAAGAACTAAATTTAAAAATTGATCCTTATTTTTCTTAAAATAAAAAACTAAAATAAAATCTAAAAAAATCGTAATTTCAAATTAACTTTTTATGGAATTTGGAAAGCACGATAACGTATATTGGATTGCACGATAGATGCACGATAATAGAGATGGGGGATACGATAGTGCCGATGATAGTGCCAAGATAGTGCCTGGATAGAGCTCCCTATAATGAAGCGATTTCTGTATCTTAACCGCATCTATTCAACGGTGCAGGCCTGGTTTTCTGGAGAGAGAGAGAGAGAGAGAGAGAGAGAGAGAGAGAGAGAGAGAGAGAGAGAGAGAGAGAGAGAGAGAGAGAGAGAGAGAGAGAGAGAGAGAGAGAGAGAGTCTTTAAAGATAATTTCGTTAAAAATATATATATATATATATGGATTTCCCTATAGCTGTATAAAAGTATAGAAAAGAAGTATATAAAAAATTAAGTTTATGGAAATTTAATTTACATGGTTATACATTTTTTAAGCATTTTTAAACACTTCATCATTCATAATAAATGAATTTTCCTTGCTTATAATATGAACGAATCAAAAAGGAATTCCAAATTTCAAAAATTTTCGTCTTCTAAAAAGAATCGAAACTTTTTGGAACGGAGAAAGCAAGTGGGAATATTTGGGCGATTTTGGGCGATTTTTTCGCCATCATTCGCAATTGAAGGCGACTTAATGAGCGCATTTCGCGCTTTTTAACGATGTCGGCGCCAAAAACTTAGCATTATTCGTATAATGCGAGAAGAAAAGATAGTTATTTTTACTTGGTTGGTCTTGAATAAGCATTTGGTTGGTTGTATAGTTGTTTATTGTTGGAAGAACTACAGTTAAAATTAAAACAAGTTGGATGGAGTGTCTGCTAGTTGTAAGATGAAACTAACGAGTGGCTTTGAGCTAAAATAAATATTAAATTTGGGCACTTAAGCATATTTTTAAAAGCTCTGATTATAAAGCTATTGTAGAAAACCATAATGTGCTAAACATTTATTTTACAAATGAACGAAATATCCTAAATTTTATGTAGTATAACGAAATATAGTTTAAATTCTATATAAAAAGCAATAGCGTTTTAACGTAATTACTAAAAAATAGTTAAAAAGATATTTAAACGTGTTAAAGAGCATAAATAATTTGACCTCTGAAATAGTAAAAACACGTTTAATAAAAAATGCGCCACAATGCATATAAATTAGGTTGCTTTTAAATTAAGCCAAAATGAAGTATTGGAAGAAAAAGGGAGGTGGAAGCATAATTTTATGTAATTTATTGCGGTAGCGCGGTTCAAGAGGGACATTATCACACACACACACACACACACACACACACAAATTTTTAAAAACCACAAGTGCTTTCGGGAGTCTTGTTCCTATTTTGACATGAATGTGAGAATGTGAACAGTTACGAGTTTGGAATGTGAAGCGAGTTCGCACGTAACTTCATCACGAACAACCAATCACAACGGAATAAAACTTCACAATTTCCATCACTTCACAATTTCCAATTTTGTTTATCTCCAAATATGTCGAATTATTCATAAAAAAAACGCAGTTAAATGATAGCTGAAATTTTGTTATATCTAAACATCTTATTTAATAATACTGATTCGGTTCTGTATATATTTTATTTGGGTGCTCTTCCAATATGTGCTCTACCGCGAAAATTTACATTCCAATACGTGATCTACCTTAGATTATTCGGATTAGCAGCAGGTACGTTAGTTAGCCTTATAAGGAACTAACGAAAATATCACGGCTTAACCTAACCAATCGTCAAGGGCGTATAGTTGACCTAAAGATTGGTTAGGTTAAGTCATGATTTTCGTTAGTTAGCCTTAAGGCTAGTTTCACGGTAGAGCACGTATTGGAATATGGTAGATCACAGTTTCGCGGTAGAGCACATATTGGAAGAGCACCTTTATTTGTTAAAAAATAGTCCCAAGACAAGACGGTAGCAGTTAACTTGGCCATACCCTAATTTAAGGGCCTACCTTCGTAATTTGCGTGTGTTTTTTAATTTTAATTCGGCCTGTGGTCCTGAAATAATAATAATAATATATACAAAAGATAAATATTAAGTGTCGCGGAGTTCGTGATTGGCCGAAATTGGTCACGTGGAAAATAACTAACCAATGTAAAACGACCACCAAACCTACTGTAATCTGATCTTCGCGAAACTCAATATTAGTCAAGAAAATAATATTTTAGTGACAGATATAGGCTGAATTCTGCGTAGGTCTTATAAAAATGACGAGTTAAACCTTGCCAAGATAGGCTACGTTGTGGCCAGAGTCGTAACAACACCGCTTCCTGTCGCTCAGCGAAGTTAATCGACAGTAAGTCAGGGTAGTTGTTGGATGGGAGACCGTCCTCCGCGTTCAGATTATGTGGCGACTCGTGGTTCGGATTCCACGTAAAGCTGTAGTCTCCTCCTTCGTGTGACCTTAGATGTAGCGAAGGAGGCTAAGCAACCTCATCAACCTAATCCTGTCAAGATCTTCGCGATATTTAGTCTTAACTTAGTTGAGATTATATATGACAAGATCCGGAACTCCGCCCCTTTTTTGCATTAGCTTTGTCCTCTTCTGCCATCTAGTGTTCGGAAGGAGAATTGAATTACCACGAAAAATCTTCAACAATTTAAATTATATTTTAATATTTACTATTATATAATAATCAAATATAGGATCAGTTACTAAATTATGCACATATACTTATATGTTTTGAAAGACTAATGCGGTAATATTAATCTTTTTATACGAGTATAACTCGAAATCATGCGAGCTTGCCCTTGCGCAAAACTTAGTTTTCACTCCACACGCTAGATGGCCAGTATCTAATATTTACTCGGCGGAATCAAGCACTAAATAATGAAAAATATCGTCAGTTTCGTTCTCATATATATATATAATCGATGGGTTGTCGGGGGAGGATGAAATTGCAAAGCTGTGGAAAAACCACTATTCTAACATTCTTAACAGTGTGAGTAGGGATAATCTTAAGATAGATTGCAGCGAAACGATTGTGAGAGGGACAAGGGAAAATACTTTGATATCATTTTCTGAAGTAAAGAGGTTAATTAAAGAGTGGTTCGGCGTCAGGGGTAGATGACTTATCGAATGAGTACTTAAAATATGCAAATGACGTAGTATGTCTACATATATCATTGCTTCTATCAGCCATGCTTGCTCATAGCTATATCCCTGCAGAGTTCATGAGGGTATATATCTTGCCCCTGGTCAAAAATAAGTACGGAGACATTCTGTCCAGCAATAATTACAGGCCTATTGCTATCGCTTCCTGCTTCTCGAAACTACTAGAAAAACTCTTGTTACTCCGATTAAATGATTTCCTATGGACATCTCCTAATCAGTTTGGCTTTAAAAGGTCCCACTCAACTGACCTGTGTATCGATGTACTTAAAGAAACATTATCTAAATACATTGACAGTAATTCAACTATTTATAGCTGTTTCCTAGATATAAGTAAGGCATATGATAGGGTGAACCACAATATTTTATTTGCAAAACTAGAAAACAAGAAGGTTCCCATGTACATATTAAATTTATTGAAATTTTGGTATTCCCATCAATCTTTCACTGTTATGTGGGGCAATGTACTATCCGAGTGTTTTGGCGTCTCTTCGGGGTGAGACAAGGCTCCTTGCTCTCCCCTATGCTGTTTAATGTGTATATTGACGGATTAATTGCTTCACTTAACGAGGCAACAGTGGGATGTTGTATAGATAACACAAGGATAAATAACTTAGTTTATGCCGATGATATGGTGTTGATAAGTCCCTCTGTTAAAAGTCTGGATCGGCTACTAAAAGTCTGCGAAGAGTATTCGCAGAAACATGATATTCTTTTTAATGTTACAAAAACTAAGGTTATGCAATTTCATCCTAAAAGCTGTAATCAGCCAGCTGATATAAGGTTTAAAATGAATGGTGAAGTAATTGAGGAAGTACAAGAGTTTAAGTATTTGGGTCAAACGATTACCAGCTCCTTGAGTGATGACTCGGATATAAAAAAACAATCTCGAAGCCTGTGTGCTAAAGCGAATATGACCATAAGGAACTTTCGATTCTGTACAAGTGAAGCTAAAGACACACTCTTTCGTACTTTCTGCAGTAATATATACGGACAGCAACTGTCTTTTAGACTCTTACATAAATTATTCCCGAGATGCTCAGCTTCGCAAGTGTTTGCTACCCGCAATGTCCCGAGCTTCCCGGAGGTAACAAGACATGCTCAATACAGTCTAATGCAAAGAATTAAAAAATCAACCAACCTGATTATCCAAGCTATCCATGAGTCCTGCCATTTATCCTCTAAGCTATGGACTTCTTGGTACGAAAACGTCTGTCTGTAGCTCCACTTAACTTCGACATTACAGTATTATTTCTAATCAATTGTATATATTTCTATCCTAAGTATATGAACTGTCATTGTATTAATAATATTTATCATATGGACTATAGTCTGCCAATACACCTTTTCATTTTCATTTCATTTTCATATATATGCGCCTCGGTGGTGTAGTGATTAGCGTCGCTGACTACGAATCCATCGGCTCCGGGATCGAGACCCGGTGACGGCAGCCGGCGCGCGACAAAACCCAGCTATTCATCCTTCCACACAATAAAAAAAAAGTTGGTAGATAAATGGGTACCCTGGGCATGACTCCAGATTCCTGGGATCTTGGGAGCATTGCTCCAGTAAATTTGACCATGAGAAAAAGTAAATTTGGGTTTGGGTTTGGGTTTTGTTCATCCACTAGACGTTATGCAATTTTTTTTGCATATACGTTCTTGTACAAACCAATTTTTTTAAATTACAAATTTAGTTATTTTAAGTTTAGTTGGTAATTCCATATTTAACAATTATTTTTATTTTTTGTTAAGCTTCAATGTTTTGATAATTAAAATTTTATTAAAACGTATATTTTTTTAATATAAAATTATCAGGATTGGACTATGTTCCATTGATCTCGGCCAGGTTTGATAAATTGGCCAGATAATTACTTGTGCGGTTTTAAGTAATCCACCATGACTCTAGAATTGAAAAGTTTAGTTAAGTTTAGTTAAGTTTAAGCTTACTTTTACTTACTTTAACTTACCTACTTTTACTTACTCTTCCTTACTTTTACTAAGTTTAAAGCACTTACTTTTACTTACTTTCATTGTACTATATTTACTTACTTTTACTCACTTTTACCATACTATATTTACTAACTTTTACTTATTTTGTATTTTTTCAGGTAGTCAATAATCAATAATGGATCCTAATATTGATGAAGTTGGAGAGAAAAGTGAGGGTGTTAAAAGGGGTTACTTTTGTGGTCAATGCAAGAACAAATATTCAAAGAAGCAAAACTGGGAGGAACATTTTAATTCCAAAAAAAATATTTGTTACAATACAAGAGGTCCCAGAGTTTGGGCCCACAGCTTAGATATTGCAGTAAAGAAATACCAGGATGAAGTGCAGCAAAGAGATACGGCAAAGCAGTCATTTAGTTTGTTCACAAAATGTGCTAGTGCTAGACCTCAGAAAAATGAACCAACTTCATCAACTGCTAATCTAGAAAATGAAACTTTTTCACTAGATGTTTCACAGACTGAAGAAAGTGCTTCTCCTCCACCTAAGAAACAAAAGGTAAGTGAGGAATCTGCGCATCAGACTAACAAAACTGCTTTAGAGGAATTTGAAAATTCCCAAATCCAGAAGACATTGAATGCAATTTTGCGCCTAACAAAAGAAACTCACCAAGCTGTTGTGGTTAATAAAGAGAAGAGTCAAAATATGCCTTCAAGTTCAAGTGTTGCATCCAAATCTAATAAAGCAAAAAGCAACAAATTTGACATTTCCATAGCCCATTTAAGCAAGTGTAAATCAATACAAGAAATCCTGAACAATGATTTGATCAAATCTACATTCAAATTGGTGGAAAAGAAGGATCTAGGGCATGCTGATGATTCATTTTCAGTACCAAGTGATATAATGGAAAACATTGCAAATAGTGACACTAATATGCCTGATGTAGATATAGCTGTTGAGGATGAAGATGATGATAATCAAGAAGATATTGATGATGCTTCTGATGATAAAATGTTTACATTATATTGCATAGCTTGCACAGACCCCAAAGCATGTGCTTCAGACAAACATTCTAACATAAAAGGTTACTTCAATGTTAAAGATTTAACCTATGTATGCAAACAAGGAGAAAATCAAGAGAGATGGTTTAGAAATCTGAAAACCCACCTGAAGAGACATTTAATTAAACTTCAGCATCATCAAAGAGCTGCTGTTTATGAAGTGATGAAAACATCTTCTCGGAACACTACTAAACGCATAGAAGACTTATGTGGCAACATCTTATACTACATAATGAAAACAAACACTGCATGGGCTCTATATCCAGTACTTCTAGCTGTATTACATAGGTCAGGTTGTGAGGTTGGAAATTTGAATCATAGCACACACGCGTGCGAGACAATTTGTGAGCTATTAGATAATCAACTTAAAGAACAAACTGTAAAGTGGTTCTTAGAACAAACTTCAGTAACAATAACAGCTGACATTGGAACAATTTTGGGATTAAGTATGCTAGTTGTATTAGTTATGAGTGAAGAAGATAAGACTGTAAAACTTGCTGGGATAAATTTAGTACGCAGCAAATCAGGAGTTTATTTGGCCAATGAAATTTTTGATGTGTTGAAGTCTCCTAATCACTTGAAACTATCTGAAGAAGCAATTAAATCCAAGGTATCTGGAATGGTTGGAGATGGGGCTTTTTGTAAGGACAACGAGCCATTTAAAAACGAAATGAAAAAGTTGTTTGGAGAAAATTTCAAATTTCGATGGGACTTAATTCATCTTGTGAACAGAGCCCACGTTGATGCATTGAAGAAAATTTGTAAACTAAGTGAGCTTTTAGACTTTATTCAGAATCACTCTTCAAATCTGAGATCAGGCCTTGACTATACCAATATGGTTCTTGACAATATCATTGGTTTTAAGAGACCAAAACTCAAATCTGATACTCGCATGGTTAATTACGAATTTGATCAATTTGACAGATTTGTGGAAAATTGTGTTTTTTGATCATCCACAAGAGAAAGAAATTAGTGCCAAGTTCTATGTATTGATTTCCTATGTAACAAAGATTATGTTGCAAGTAGCTCAAAAAACCACAGTTAGTGCAGAATTTGTAGAAAATATATTTTATAAAGAAGGAGGGAAAACTGTTATGTTAAGAGTGATGGAAACAATTTCCAAATTAGCTAATGGAGGAAATGCAAATGATGTAGTTTCTGAATTTAAGCACGATACCACAGGGCAGCAAAAGGAACTAACAGCTGAGGATTACATCCTAAATGAAGTTTACAAATACATCAAGAAACGTTCTGATTACTACCAGGTTGCTGAAGTTGCTAGACCATCCAGAACCAGATCTGAAAGTAGTTTTACAAAAGACTCAGTGATAAATTGGCTGACAGAATATATAGAACAGCTGTGGAAAGGAATCACAGAGAGATTAAAGCATTTTGATAAAGATGGATCAACTGCCTGGAGTGAAGCACCAGCTGAAGGGACATTCTCCATTCTTGGTTACATTGTTGAACACAAAGGATCCATTAAGCCATCTCATTTGACTAAGCTGTGCAGAATTGTGAAGGAGGGTCCAGCTCCAGGCACTAGATCTGCTGTAATGATCACACAGAAAGCCATTGATCAGTGGCCAAGCATACATGGCGGTAAATTCACAACAAATGCCTACATGCAAGGTCTAACATCGTCCACTGTTGCTGCTGCAATGAATAAATAAACTTAAGGTGAGTTATAAACTGTACATTATTGTATTATTATGTTTAGCTAAAACAATTTGTAATTGGTATGTCGTCAATTCAAGAGTTTACTATCATTAACCTATCTAGTGGTGTAAGGGGAAAAAAGTAAATTCAGAGCTGTGCTCCAGTAAATTTTTTCAAATCTGGAGTCATGACCCTGGGTGGCCTAGTGGTTAAGACGCTAGGCTGCTGGTGGGGCGGGTTCGGATTCCACGTTAAACTGTAGGTCTAAGATGGAGTGAAAAGCTTGACCTTCGTCAGAATGAACAATTCGGTCGGAAGCTAATCAAAGGTGTGTATATACAGTAAACCCTCGTCCAACGCGTGTTTGTCCAGCGCGAATTTGCTTATACGCTGAAAAATAAATGCGAACAATTATTTGCCGAAAGCGGAAAATTTTATTATACATGGTTCGCCAAACACACTCTCATACAGTAGTACTGTACGCGTGCCAATGCGCGCTCTAGTGTTTTCTCCTACACTCTCCAACACTCCCGTATCTCCCTCCCTCTCGCGTCACCCCTTGCATCACACTTTGTCTCAGTCCCGCTAACGCATTAAGTTCAGTGAAGTTGTGTTGGATTGTTTTTGTCGTATTTTGACGTTGTTTTGCTATTACCCTTAGACAGCAGTATGGCACCAAAACGTAAAGCATCTGCAAGTGATAGTGAAGAGAAGAAAAGTCGTAAGGTTATGACATTAGCCGAAAAAATAAAGATTCTAGATAAGTTGCGTGGTGGTATGAGCATAACATCACTTGGCCGCGAGTATCACATGAATGAGTCTACCATATTCACCATCCGAAAGAGTGAAAAGATACGTGCTATTTTCATTTAATATATTTTTATTTATCATATGTAAATATCATTATGTTTATGATTTTATTATGTTCTTATTTCATATACAATATAGGTAGGGAAATTCATTTATGTGTGAATAAAAAATCTACGTATCTAAGTATTAATGGGAGACTTTACGCGGCCGCGTTCACGTATCCCCATTTATCCCATAAGATATTAAGTTTGTCCAACGCGGATTTACCTAACGCGCCGTTCTCATGGAACCTAACCTCCGCGTTGGACGAGGGTTAACTATATATCTATCTTTATGAGACTAGACTAGCGTAACAAGGCCAATGCAAGATAAGCCCAACGCAAATACAGGGTGGCCTAAAATGTACCTACCAAGTTTAAGCCTTTATTTCACTAAAACTATTGAGAGTACAAAGATAGTTCAAACGCCATTCAAATCAGCATCTCAAGCCATTTATATGACAATCTGTTCGATGTGCTGTCCCTCCACTTCGACGATTTTTCGCAACCTCATCCCAAAATTCGATACCACGCTGTGGAGAACCTCCGTCGGAATGTCGATGATTTCAACTCCTCCAAAGTCTTTAGGTTGCTCTGGTAAACTGTATCTTTGAGGTATCCCCAACAAAAAGAAATCACACGGGTTGAGATCAGGCGGATAGCTAGGTAAATCAATGCCGCTTCCATAGTGCTTCCGATAGTCCAAATCAATGACATTCTCTCCAAACTGATGTTAAACAAATGGCGTGAGTAGTATAGTGTGTCAGCAAATTTTCATCGAATTCTGTTCATTCGTTTCGGAGAAAATGTAAGTTAATGTTGGTAGGTACCTTTTGGGCCACCCTGTATAAAAAAAAGAAGTTATTTTAACTATTTTACTGGCAAGTTTTGTTACTAAGTTTTTTACTGTTGAATCGAATTGGATAATATTTCGTTTATTTAATATTTTTCCAAACAATTGAAGGATTTTGCAGTGGTTTTTAACGATAACCGTATTTTCTACTGTATTTTTCATACGAAGAGTAAATAACCGTAATTTTACTTCTTACCGTATTTTCTAAAAACAATTTCTTAGTAATATACTGTAATTTTATTGTACAAGGTTAAAATTAATTTTTACTGTTACTATTTAAACGACAGTCAAATTCCATTACGTATTTTAATCAGTCAGTTTCTTACAGATATAACAGGCATTGTAAATTTAACAGTGTTATACTGTAATTTTGAACTAAGCTGTTGAATCGTATTTCAACAGCCATCCAGTCGCTGTAAAAAGCAAAAATACTTACGAATTACGGTTGATATTTGGTTAGAGAATGAATGCCAAAAAAAAAAAAAAAAACCAGCCCGGGGAACTACTTTCCTTAGTAATTTCGATTAAAATAGATTAAAAAAATTGTATGTAGGTCCATCATAGTTTTAAAATTAGATGAATTACCGGACAGAGTCAGAATCTCGATCCGACCCCAAATAAAAATCTTACTCCAAACTTTTTTTCTTTTTAAATATTCAAATGTAATTTTAATTTTTAATAGTGAATTTTAATTTATTTTATAAAAATATTTAATTATAACCATTAAAGATTTAAAATATAGTATGGAAGGTAGACCTTATAAAGTACATCCTCGTAAAATCCTATGGAATTTTGCAGATACGTCCTGCTAGAACGTTTTATTATACGGGCTCAGTAGTAATTAGCACGTTTTTTAATTACATTTTTTAGGACAGTAATATTCTAGATATGTTAAGTCGTAGTATATTCAACTTGTAATAAGAAAGTTTACAGTACATTCTACAAATTAATGGCATCACGTTGTTAATTCTGTGACTGTAACTGCGCGAGTTACAGACCCCGTTTCAAGAACAGTTATTTGCTATTAAAACGACACTAAAATTGTAAAATGAAAATTTGCGCTTTTGAATTAATAATAAAAATTCGGTAAACTGGTTGCAGTTATTCTTTAACGACATTATTTTACTGTTAAAATAACAATAACGTATGATTAGGAGTTTTACAATTTTAACTTCCAAATTGACAGTTTACAACTGTTAAATCTATTGTTACTCTTTAATTTATTTTATAATTACTATCTGAGGTGAAATGATATACTGTTAAAATAGCGGAGGACAACAGTACGAAAATTTAGAATAATTTTTGAGGCTATTGGTATAGTGAGAGTAAACTTATTGGATTAACAAGATTGTTAAACTGATGAAAAAAAAATGTTAACCCGAAAATAATAGCAAAATTAAATAAATTTTAAATTGTACTTTACTGTTGTTTTTAAAAAGACGGTAAAATACCTTTACAAATAACATTTATTTTACTGTTAATTTACATTCATCTTTAGTATATATAGATTTGAAGTTCTTGGTCAAGTTTGTGTAGAGCAAGCCTAAGGTGATATGAACGTATTTGGGAATGAAACTGGTGCATTTACTGTATGTTACCTAGGGAAATAAACACAAACTTACAGTGAATCTTCTCCTGATGAATCATGCACCTGGACCCGTAAGACGGGTGCCTGCAGTGCAGACTAACAACACAGGCACGTAAATAATTACGAACCTGACTACGCACTGAATATGATAACACAGAGCGATGTCGGCTGCCAGTGGTGATGAACCACTGGCAGCTAGTACATTGACCTCTCTATATACTTGTCAATAATGCTGCGAGCTATTCGTACCTTGACTGAATGTATATTTCGTACTGGAACGGAAAATAAGAATTGGTTGATGGCTGATTCTAAATGTAAAGATGTATTTTGTACTTTTAATCGTGTTGTACTCGTAATTCTCCTTCAAATTAAGCGTAAGTTATTTCGCTATTATTAGGAATGGTTTGTAAAATTCAATGAGTTATTGATTAATCGTTCATAATTGTGAACGTACGGTAATATGTATAAAATTTAATAGGAATAAAACGTGAGTATGAAGAAATTTGGGAACTCAAAACATTTATCATAATATTTGATAAAAAGTGTGGACGGAGCTTCATTTCTTTAATGCATTTGTATACAGTCTTTGTAAAAAGTCATTTTTGTTAAGATTTGGCACGGATAAAATATCCTTCGGTCCAAATTTTATTTTATTTTTATTATTACTAAAGGAGGTTAACTCGCTTCTAAATGAGTGATTGCTTCCCACTCAATGTCATTCCAATTTTCGTCCGCGGTACGTAAGTGGGAATCCGGGAATCCTCGGAATGGGAATTTCAGGTCTGGGGGAAAGGTTTTCCGATTTGGGAAGAGGTTAAAAAGGGAGTTGTGACGCAACTGCAGGCTGAGGAGGAGGAGGAGGAGGTGGGAAGTGGGTATTTTCTGTAAAAATATTACTTAAAGCGAGAAGTCCTACAATGAGAATGAATTTGTTTGAGAATTGACTCCTTTGAGATTCTCACTCGTGGATTTTTAATTCTTTCCCGAAGGATGAAGTGAGAATGACATTGAGAGGGGAAAAGACGAAGCGACTGTTCACTAGCGCACATAGCCACTATAACTAAACATATTTGTAAAACAATTTAAATAACCGTTATTTTAAAAAATATATATTTTTTTCAATAAACATTATAACCATTCCATTATCCACACGTTTAAGATTGTGGATTTTTAACGTTCTTCAGTATGAGCTTATCGGTGTGAACATATACAGGATTACCAGACGTTGTTAAAGGTATCATAGTTACGTAGTTCTAATATCGTATTCACTGTAAAGAAGGTATAACGAAATTTATACTCGTATATTTCAACCTTCGATTTTGTTGTATATTTTCTTCATTTTAAAAGTCTCGTTCAAGGGAACAAAAGCGTGAGAAATGTCAGTGATAAGATTTTATTGTTACGGATGTATTGTTACGGGTGTATTGTTACGCGTGTATGGATGCTCTCAATGAAGTTATTAACGAAAACTCAGCGTCACTTTTCAGATTTGTTTAAACCTTTCGCTAAAAATTATATAACGGAGCGGTAGTTGGATGGGTGATCGTACTCTGCGCTCAGGTGATGTACCGACCCGTGGTTCGGATCCCACGTAAAGCTGTAAGGTCCCACTCTGTTATATGACTTTTTACTGTTTCGAAGGAGGTTAAACACCCCACCCCCCTCCCCGAATGAGTAAGCCTATTATTAAACTCCCGAAAGCCCCTACTTGTGAATTTTAAGAATTTAATTCAGATTCTTAACATACAGAATTTTATATATATATATATATATATATATATATATATATATATATATATATATATATATATATATATATATAATGACTCCTTACCTTTACTTGGGACTCTGTCATACCCAGGGCATAGGCAAGTTTCGCTCTTTCTGGGCCCGCAAGGTACTTGGTCTGTTCAAAAGTCTTTTCAAGGGCGAAAATCTGTTGTCCGCTGAACGTCGGTCTCGTGTGCTTCTTTTTGCCATCTTTGTCGATCGACATGGAAGGAAAACCTTCAGAAAGATTAATACAGTTAATGTAATTAAGTGTAATTAATATAATATAATTAAATATAAAATCAATTAATTAAAATATATATATATATATATCTGTATTTACTCGCGTATAATGCACACCTATTTTCAGATACCAGATTTAGGAGAAAACGTTTGCTTGCGCATATAATGCGCGGCCCGCTCGATCGCGGTGCTGGTGTCTTTTTAGACTAAGTCTCGAAACGAACTGCGACTCGTTGTTGCAGCATCAGCAATACCCTCTCGATGGTACTGAAGATGATATACTGCGGGAGGAGGAAGAGGATGCGAGCGACCCCGATTACCCCTATGAGGAAGCGGGCGACTCCTCGGACACCAGTGACTCGGGCACGAATGCGGAAATCGTATATAGACAGTAATTACGATGAACCTTTCATTCAAAGAATGTCTGTTGCGCTCTGATTACCTCATTAATAACCTCTAAATATTGTCAATAGTGTAATGTTAAGTGAGTTCCGAATAGTCATTTTATTTCGCGTACTAAGGAAGTATGGCTAAAAGAGTTTAAATAAAATGCCTCTGTATGCTTCCATTCTTTCTTATACCTATTTTTATTACTAATATTTTTCGTGTTTTGCCGATTTTAAAGGTGGGAAAAATGGTAAGAAAAGTGCGCATTATACGCGAGTAAATACGGTGTGCGCGCGCGTGCGTGTGTGTGTATATATATATATATATATATATATATATATATATATAATATATAAAACGATCATGGGACTGATCAAGCAGAAACGGTTCACATATACAGGTTCTGTATATAATTAAGACTGTATAATGCTTTAAGCCGCAATCAGTAACAATCCAACAGTGTTCCCACCTTGCACACGAGAAAGTATTATGCCCTTGTCCTCATCTCTCTACAGGAGGGATGTTTGCTTCCGTAGGAGTCGCTCCTGACGAAGAAACAATGTATATAGTTCTGAGTATAAATAAGTATACGGGTGATTAGGATTAGGAGACTGTCTTTGCGCCCTGTAAACCTCAGTTCCGTTTCCCAAGGGCGAACTGCTTAATAGCGCGTGTCTTCCGGTAGAGCGTGATGCGCTCCAAGATTGCTTCGTCATGAGCGATTCCTGCAGAAGCATGCACCCGTCCCGTACAGATAAGAATGATTGGGGTTATTTAACCTCCTTCGCAACATCTAAGGTCATATGACGGAGGGGACCTACAGCGTTACGTGGGATCCGAACCACGGGTCGTTACATAATCTGGACACGGAGGACGGTCTCCCATCCAACTACTACCCAGACCGAATGTAGCTTAACTTCGCTGATCAACGAACGGGAAGCGATGTTACGACATTGGCTACGAGACGTAGCCCGTCCCGTAAAGAGGTGACGAGGATAGTTCTACTTTTTCGTGTGCCAGGTGGGAACACTGTTGGATTGTGGTTGATTACAGCTTAAAGCATTGTTTAAGTCTCCGAATTTCTTTCGGTTTCCCCTCAAAACTATACAAGTCTGAAGGATGTGTAAATATAGAAGCCTTTCTTTGTAAACTTCAACTGTAATCAATTCCATATTATTGATAAATGACTATTTATAATATATATTAAAAATTACTGTAAAATAATTGCCTTTTATGTATAACTTAAAAATATTTTTGTTAAAATAAACAAAATTATAATAAGTTTAATATACGTTTTATTTTAACAGTAATTTAAGATTTAATTTTAACAAAGAGACAAGATTAACATGTTAAACACAAATTCAGATACATTTAAAACCAAATTAAACACCATAAACAAGACTAAAACACGTTTGAGACAGAGACAAACATGTTGATAATGCCATAGTTATAAATGTAAGAATATTTGATCAATACTCTCTCTCTCTCTCTCTCTCTCTCTCTCTCTCTCTCTCTTCTCTCTCTCTCTCTCTCTCTCTCTCTCTCTCTGAAAACCCAAGCCTCTTATCTCAATTATCTAGTGACACTGCACCAATTTAGTTGACATACCGACTAACTGCTTCAACACGTGTCGAAGCATGTCTGGCACGTTCTTGAATGAGGGTGTGCGACGTCCGTAGAATACGATGAGACGCATTACGATAACGCACTTCTGGGGATCTTGTCACGCGATCCCATGACATGACCTCGTTGGCGTCATGTATATCGAATCGTTAAATGGCTGTTTTGCATCGGAGCTAAAAGACCATGCAAATTTAAGGCAGTGAAACTATGGCGTTACGCCGTATATTTGGAGTTTACCAAAGGCCACATTTACGAACCTCTTTCATTATTTTTTTTATTGTCGCATAATGAGGTTTGAACGAGACTCCCTTCCTATGGCTTTAAATTATCCTTTGTCGTTATTATTATTATTTATATATATGCGCATATTATTAGTATTATAAATATATATTATATATGTGTGTGTTGTGTGTACGTATTATTATTAGTAATAGTAATAGTATTAGTAGTAGTAGTAGTTTAATTTTTATTGTATAATCTCTGATACGGTATTATTCTACATATGTATATGGGAAAAATAAATGAATGTTCAAAGGTAGTTAAATAGATTGGGGTCACCCCGTAGAATTTATGTAGAATATATATACAGTATATATATATATACAGGGTGGGCCGTAAGTTTCCATACATAGGAAAAATTAAACGTTTGTTTTTATGTTTCAGATACCCTAAGAATATGCGTTTGACGTAAGATCTTGTTTACTAATGAAGCAAATTTTTACGTCAATGGAGAGGTTAATCGGCAAAACATACGTTATTGGAGTAATGCTAACCCTAACTGGCTGAGTCCGACGAAGATGCAAGGTGCCGGTAAAGTGATGGTGTGGGCCGGGATAAAAGTGATGGTGTGGGCCGGGATATGGGGTGACAGAATTATTGGACCAATTTTTTTTGTCAGTGGAAATCTTAATGCCGAAAGGTATCTTAACATGTTGCAAGAAGAGATTTCCCATCCTGCTAAACGAGGAAGGTAACTTCCCAGTTTACTTCCAGCAAGATGGAGCTCCACCTCATTATGGTCTTCACGTGCGTCGGTATTTGGATCAGCAGCAGTAGTTTCCGGATGCTTGGATTGGTCGGCGTGGTCCTGTGGAGTGGCCTCCCAGATCCCCAGATCTCACCCCCCTTGATTTCTATCTTTGGGGGCACTTGAAGGCCATGGTGTATCAGGAAAAGATACGAGACATAAATCATCTAAAGGAACGTATCACCAACGCCATTACAAGCATAACGTCAACTGTGCTAATGCGTGTTCATCAACAGTGGGGAACACGTATTGAAATGTGTTTTCAAAACAATGGCAACCATGTAGAGCATATTATATAAATAAAAATGGTTGTCCATAAAAAAATGTTTATTTTTCCTATGTATGGAAACTTACGGCCCACCCTGTATATATATATATAAAATTTTCATTAAAAAATATTTTGATAGTTTTAAACATCACAAGAAGTATATTCTTAAAAGTAGGCCTAATAATTAATTAATTATATAAACTTAAAACAGTTTCGATATGATATAATTTTTTTTTTACGTTTACATTTAATTATATTTAATAATTGTAGTGTCTCCTAATTTGCTAAGAAGTATCTATCTATCTATCTATCTATCTATATACATACTAAAAAATATATATTGTATTATTTTCACTCAGTTTGTGTCAAATATGATCCCACCCTTTAATTTTGGTTAAATTTACTACATTTTTTTTTTTGAGGGGGGGGGGGTAGTTTTGAAAACTTGGAGAGTTCAGAAAGTTTTTCATATTTTCAAAACTACCGAAGGTGTTGTAAGCAGAGAAGTAAGGTAATGTGTTTGGTCCCTTATATAAAAATTATAACTTTTTCTCCAGCACAGAAATACATAATAAAGAATTTGATTGGTAGCGGGTAGATGGGATAGCGTAGCGGGGTGGAGTTAGTGAGGGCATATGTACCTAATAATATATAGTTGTTATCTATTGAACAACGTATTAAAATTGTTTTTCAGAAAATATCGTCCCTGTAGTTCGAAAAAAGCGAATTTTGAAATTTTTTTAAAAACTGTAAACGCAACATTCTGGATCTGAGGAACGCGCCATGAAGCTTATTTCCAGCACGAAAGTGTTAATTACTGTTAATGGATGGGAAATTATTTGATAGAATTTAAGATAAAACAATTGTTTTTAATGCGTAAACTTTGAAAGAATAGTTAAAATTTTTTACCATAAAAGTTTTAAAAACGGCATTTAAGCGTATATTTTGAAAGAAATTTTAAATATTTTGAAAACCCACAAAAATAAAAAAATAAAAAAATTGTTAGCTGTTTTGTACGTTTCAAAATTTATTTTGGTACATTAATTTCAGTATAAAAAATTAACTCCAAAATTTGGTATGTCGGAAAATTTTTGGAGTCATTGTATATGAAATTGGGTAAAGCTTATTGACGACATTTTCAAATTATAAAAAAATAAAATCATTTATTACCAATATATATTATTTTCAACTTGTTTATTAAACTCAAATCCAAATTTCAAATTTAATTTCACGAGATGAGGTTCAAATTAAGAATCAACAAACATGATTCCTCTTCCAGATAACCCGGAAATATTATTATTATTATTATTATCATTATCATTATTATTATTATTATTATTATTATTAATGTGTGGGGGTTATCTTAAGAGCGTTGTTTACAACACATGTTCAAGACCGATAAATGATCTGAAGGACAAGATAGCAGTAGCGCGTGTTACACTCAAAACAAAGCCTTCTTAATTAAGATGAAATAGCTTCTTTTTAAGAGTGCATTCTAGGGGAAGGTTTTCCTTTTTGGTATCAAAGCTTCTTTTCAGATGATAGAATAACTTTTAGCGACACATAAACTTCTTCCGATACAGAAGAAATAATCTTCAAAACCTTTTTTTTGAGCGATTTCCGACAATAGAAGATAATACTTCTATTTACAGAAGGTTTTGCCGAAAATTTTTGTCTTCTCTGTAAGATCTGTAAAGAACAGTTTGTTGAGGTCTTTACATCCGTACGCGATAGAACCTAGATGCGTAAAAAGCTGCGTGGCATTCACGCAGATTCAACATCTATTGTACAGGGTGTTCTAAAATTACCTAGTAAACGTTTATATGTCTGTAGATCAGTAGTGGGACGTTGTGAACAATATGTTCACGTTGAAGGAAGACACTGTGAACATCTAAAATAAACAATTAGGCCTGTTGTTGCTGTATTTGAAATATTAAATATGGCATAATTTTTGTTAAGATATTACGTTCATATAAAAGTTTGCTAGATAATTTTAGAACACAAAAGTTTACAAGGTAATTTTAGAATACCCAAGTTTACTAGGTAATTTTAGAACACCCTGTATATTCACATAAAAATTAATAAATAATTTAAAATAGGTGTGTGGGGCCGGACTTTTGAAACATGCTGAAGGAACTTAATATTTTTTGCAAATTTAAAAATAAACCCACGTATTTCTGTATACGATAAAGCAGTGCTGTTAAGCGTGATTTCATATATCATAATTACAGAGTAGTGAATTCAAACATTTATTCTTGCGGATTTATTTGTCAAAGGCTTGTAATATAAGATCTGTGTTGTCATATATTACAGGGGTGGCCAAGTTTCCTGGACCCAAGAGCCACATACGACGTTTTTCAGATGTACGAGAGCCGCAAAATATTTTAAAAAGAATTTAATTATTAAAAACATATACATATAGTTATACTCACATTATTAAATTGTTTAATTACTGCTTGTAGAAGGCTTAATTTGGGTCTTCATTTTGGCTGTTAATGCTTTAAAGTCTGGCTGACGTGATGTTAAGGCGGTATGAAGAAGCTCAGTCAGGTGTTCGTTAGTGAGGGCAGCACGATGTTTTGACTTTACAAACTTCATTACCGAGAAGAATGCTTCACAGCAATAAGTTGTCCCAAAAACTGAGATAAGTCGGAAACTGGTTTTCCTGAGGTGAGGATACTTTGTCTCTGGTACTTGCTTCCAAAACTCAACTGCAGCTTAGCTTTTATGCATCAACTTTAAACCCACGTCCTCCTGTAGCTCCAAAAGTTCTGTTTGTATTGAAGCAGCTTTCGTAACAAAAGGTGTGGTAACAGGACAGTCATCGTTGACGACATCAATCAGGAAAGGATTTACAAGACATTCGAAGCATGGTTTTAGCTTCTTTAGTTCATCAAACTTGAACTGAAAATCATCAATTAGTCCTTCTAATTTACCTTTGTATTCCTCCAATTTACTATCTTTTATTTCAATATCAGGAAAGTGTTTGCTCGGTTTTTCAGGTGGGGAAAGTGGTCAAATTTTTTTGTTACTAGATCTTTTTGGAAGAGCTTTATTTTATTCTGGAAACTGAAAACTGTCTGTGTAAGGTCAGAAATGACCTTATCCTTTCCCTGAAGTGCCAAATTTAGATTTTGAAGGTGTTGTATTACATCAGTAAAAAACATCAGATCCTGCACCCATTCGTGATCTTCTAGTTGTGGGTATGACTTTCCCTTTTCTTTCAAGAAATCAATGATAGGCTCCAACAGTACAACAAACCTATTCAGGAGATTACTAGTTGATAACACCTTACAGTATAGTAGAATGAAAGGTCGTGTGGCTTATCTTGAAGATCCAGCTCCTCGATAAAATTTCTAAACGCTCGGTGCGTTTTTGCATTTGAACGAATGAAATTCACAATTTCTAGAACACATTTCATAACACTGTCATACCTAAAGTACTTGCTTACCAAATGACCACGGTGAATGATACAGTGAATAAAGAGACACATAGGATACTTGGGATCGCGTGTCAAGAGCCCAACTAGGCCTACATTTTGTCCTACCATAGCTGGTGCTCCATCTGTTGCAACACTGAAAAGTTTATTCAATGGTACTTGAGCATTTGATAATGCCTCGTCAAGTGCGTTCTTTATGTCAACCCCTCTGGTGGTTTCTCTTAGGGTCATTAAGTCCAAGAGTTCTTTCACATTTCCATCGCCAGTAACATAACGAACAAATATCGCCAGTTGAGCGTTATCTTTAATATCTGTGGATTCATCGAGGGCCAAACTGAATGCAACAGAATTCTTCAAATCACTCTGCAACGAGCATGTAATTTCAGCACTGATCTGGGAAATACGTCTCTCTGTAGTGTGGCGGGAAATAGAAATACCTGCTATTTGTTCTCGAAGCTTTGTGTTATCTGGAGCGAGAATTGCAGTAACATTGGCAATATTCTTCACAAATTCTCCACTACTGTGAGGAAGTTGAGCACGAGCAATATTCCATACCATAACAAAACTACCTTCAGTAGTTAAGTCAACTGTCTTACACAACGATGAAAGTACAGTTTGTTGGGCAACTAGGCTAGATTTCAACATTGTTAACTTAGTCTTCCGCAATTCTGATTTGGGAGGAAATTCCGTAATAAAATTTTTATGGTTAGTTTCATGATGACGCTTTAAGTTACTGGCTTTAAAGTGATTGAGTGCCACGTGGCAGATAAGACACACAGGTTTCCCACCCTTAACAGTAAAGGCAAAGCTCTCCTCCCACTCCTGTTTAAAAACTCTATTTTCTTCATATTTCCGTTTCTTACACTTTGTCTGCTCAGTCATTTTAATCAACTAAGGGGTTGTATAACTTTCACTTGTATAGCTGAGAAAAATAGCCACTATTTGATCTAAGAAGCCAATTTTAAAACACACTCACTCGTTACTACACGCGACCCGCAGGGTAGCTCGAGGGGTACTGGACACTGGTGAGTGGCGATTGGTGTTAATTACGTAATTATCCCGCTTCGTGCCTGTCACGCAAAAGAAATTGTCGTACGCATGACGCATTTTATTGTCAGTTCAATTTTTCCTTGTTTTTTTTTCCATATTTTTTTAATTATGTGAAAAAAAAATTATATTTGTATTATGAATTTTGTCTTTTATGATAAATAAAATAAAAACCAAATTGTCTCGCGAGCCGCAGTTAACAACCTCAAGAGCCGCATGCGGCTCGCGAGCCGGGGTTTGGCCACCGTTGTGACATATAATAAATGAAATTTACCCTTCATATATATATATTATATATTATTTTTTCAAGTTTGAGGGTACACACAAGTACCCAGCAACACAAAAATATTGCTGCATTTTTCTTATACAAACGACGTTTCGAGATTACACACTCCCTTATCAGAATACCTGAATTAATTATAAACTTAAAAGAATTATTTTTATATTATTGTTATCAACTTTTATTATTAGAACAGTACATAAATATAACAAATTTCAAATTACTGCGAAAATTCAATTCTCTCCATACACTGATTGAAATGAGTCACATTTCCGTGATGGCGAACGGTTGTTCGTTGTTTCATGGCGGTTGTTTAATTTCCATCCCAAAATCTATGAAGGTCATATGACGCGGGGGACCTACGGCTTTACGTGGGATCCGAAACGGGTCGCTACATAATCTGGACTACTATATACCAGACCCGATATCGCTTAACTTCGCTGATCGACGGGAAGCGGTGTCACGACATTGACCACGACGTAGCCCCTGAAGGCAAACAGTCGCAGCGTTATAGAATTAACACAATGAAATAAGTGCGCTTATTATTTCGCCGCTCGATCACTTAATTTATATAACAAAAGTTTATTTAAGTGTAGCAACATTTTACTACAAGTTTGGAGTACTTGAGCCAATATGAGAGTATAAATTTTGATATATAATGATTCAATTCCTTATTTCTATCGGTGGGCGCCCGGTATGTCAGTAGTTGCGGTGGGGGTCTGGTTCGCTACTGGCTCCTGGGTTGGGTTGAGTTGGCAGTTTATTAGCGATATTAACCACTACACCACCAAGTAGTATATATATATATATATACACGCCTCGGTGGTGTAGTGGTTAGCATTGCTGACTACGAATCCACCAGTTCGAAACCCGGTGACGGCAGGCGGCGCGCAGCAAAACCTAGCTGTTCATCCTTCCACACGAAAATTGGTTGGTAGATAAATGGGTAGCCTAGTGGTTAAGACGGTGGGCTGCTGATCGGGAGGTCGCGAGATGGAGTCCTGGCGAGGACTTTGTAATTTCTGACCGCCCGTGGTGGGGCGTGGTTCGGATTTCACGTTAAACTGTAAGTCTAAGGTGGAGTGACAAACTTGACCTTCGTCAGAATGAATAATTCGGGCGAAAGCAAAACCAAAGTTTTATATATATATATATATATATATATATATATATATATATATATATTGTTTTCAACAAAAGCTTAGTTTTAAAAATTATAATATTTCGTGTTCAAAGCGTGAACTAAATTCTTTTTTTAAGTTCTTTCAACAATAATTAAAGTATTTAAGCCAAATATGAAGTTTTGCCGCTGTCACATTCAAGAAAATACCCTACATTAAAAAATATATTTGCTTTTTACGATTTCGGCAAAATATTCCAACTTCAAACAACAAATTGAAATGAACGGTGTATATATATATATATATATATATATATATATATATATATATATATATATATATATATATATATATATATATATATATATATACACTACACTGAATTGTTGCTATTCTGTGGATTGTATTTATTTCATTAGTCCTTCCGCCACCTCTGTTACGAACTTTGACCCAAGAATGATCTCAAACCATACCTAACTTAACCTAATTGTATAACCCATGAAACCTATATATAATTCAACCTAACCTATAGCCAGACCTACCCCCTATAGAAATTGCGTGACCTAATCTATAATACCAGCTTAAAGTTGGTTAAATTTGATTGCGATAATTTTCCATTTCGAGGAAAAGGTATTTTTAATCAAAATCAAATTGTGTGGTTTTGATATTTTAATATTTCGTTTGAGAGAATTTTTTTTTTTAAATACAAAAGTCTATAAATTTGGTACTTTTTTAAAAAGTGCCTGTTAACATTTGTATGATTTGCACGCTTAGTACATTCCATTTTTGTACAGTCGATTTAAATAAATCTTGTCGTGGAACGCCATATTTTATTTGCTAATATTTATCGCCAAAAAGGATGGGATTTTTTCAGTGCAATGTACAATGTAAAGTGGAAAGTATTGGCACTATTATAAATTTCGAACTATATATATATATATATATATATTATATATATAATATTATATATATATATATATATATATATATATATATATTATATATATATATATATATATATATATAGTTCCAAGTGTGTATGGCTTCCTGTCAGTATGCAATATTATTTTCAGTTTTGTACAAAATTACAATAACATGGTGGGTGAAATTCGCACCATAAGCCATGGTCAACATGTCCTTTAAGTGTAAATCGTATATAACAGTGTCAGACGGAATGTTGGCCCGAGAAATAAGAGCTCAGTTTGGCACTTGCTTAAAAAAATGTTCTCCAGAAAACAGACAAATATTGCCGCGATGAGCGTGGCCGTTAATGTAAGCCTACCATGTTTTTCTGGTTTGTACAACGTTGAAAATAATATTGCAAGCATGGTTCAAATTCCTGCATGGAAAATTTCACGATAATATGACGTTACGATAGCGTTTCATAATAGGGCTTATAAAAATGTATATACAGTATATATATATATATATATATATGTATATAAGCAACAACCACAGGGAAAAGGAAACACAAAGTCCGAGCGCTCGGACTTTGTGTTTCCTTTTCCCTGTGGTTGTTTGCTTATTAATAAGATCACGTGTTATTTTGTGATTTTAGTGCATATATATATATATATAATATATATATATATATATTTGTGCTTGTAAAATAAGGATTAATGTAGGTAAAATATCATTCAAAAATAATAATAATAATATTGAGGGTGATTTGTTCAGTTAAATTTAAGAATTAAGTGATTGTGAAAGGCTTTTAATGACTTGTTTCCCCAATAAATCATCTCCATGAGAGAGTTATTGATGAAACTTCAATTTAAAATAACATTATTATTATTATTATTATTTTATTATTATTATTATTATTAATGGATGTGAAGGTCTGAACGAGTTGGTTTTGAAAATATCTAAAACCTACTTGAATAATATTGCTCTGGACACGATGGTTGCCGAGTGCTCATTTAGCGAATAACCGCGGATAGTGCCTCCTAATTAAGACATGTAGGCAAGAGTGCCTCCGGCCTGGCTCTAAGAGAGGTCATTACAGGTCATTTGAGGACCGAACTGACCTCCATATTGCGGTTCGTAGCTTATTGAGACGGGAAACCATCTGCGCGTCTCATATCTTGTTTGATGGCCGCTATTAAGGGCTGAGCAGTTCGTGTGGGCGCGCCGCTGATGGGCGGCCATGGGCGGCGCAGCGTCGAAGGGAGGGGGTAAGAGCGAGGAGGGGAGAGTTTCTTTTATTGGGTTTAATTAGTGCGATGAGAGGAAGGTCGGAATTGGGAGAGGAGAGAGAGAGAGAGAGTGTCACTGATCACGGATCGAGTTAATCAGGGTACCATATGAGGCACTCTCGGAGATAGTGTCCGTTCATACAGTCTCCATGGTGATGGGCACCGTTCGACGGACGGTGGGGAGTACGCAACCTGAGGTGGGGGTTGGGGGGCGAATTCGCATGGAGACTGGGAATGATTTTAAGGGACTTAATGAGCATAATAAGAGAGCAAGTTTACTCTAATGGATTCTACTTGAACTCGAAATGGAAGGAAACTCACGCAGTGCCACGAGGGGAGACTCTCCACTCTCAGGAAACGGGGAAGGAAAATCCCCGACTGGAATTCGTTCAACAAAATTAAGCTCAGCGACATTTATAAATAAACACCGCGAAGCACCCGAAATAAAACCTCCTAAATTTAGAACTTATAACTTCTTTTGAGGGTGCGGCAGTCGAGGGGAAG
>JAJOZX010003486.1:282500-297500 GCA_023014485.1 Bathynomus jamesi
CAGAGGACCTTTCTTGCCGGGAAGCGAATGACTTGATGTACTTTCAATGTACTAACTGTGTACTCTGTAAATACTTTGTAACAGTAAATTTAAGCTTATTTATAGTATTAATAAGAAAGTAGACAGCGGACAAGATTTTGAGTGTATTTTAAAATAAGCTTTTTTCGAGATGGTCATTACGAGCACTGTGACTATACCATTTCCTTTTTATAATCAATGGCACTATATAGGCACTGCGCCTGTATGCACTTACCGTGACCCGCTTGTATCCTTTCCCTCCAGAAAAGAGGGTTTTGCAGCATCCCTTGAACCCCGGGCCAGTAGACGGACGCGGGTCGTGCCAATTCTGCCATTTTACCCGCCAGGCCTCCGTAGAGCCCCATGCCACCGCTGAGGCGCCCCAAACCACCCATGCCGCCCATAGTGAAACCCGCGGAGGTGATGAGATGCGCGGGGCGGTTGAGGATGTTTTCGATGCCGTGGGGCGTCGCGAGCGTGGACGTAATGGAACCACTCGACGATGCCGCGGACACCGAATATGGCGACAGTTCCTGCGGTGACAGACCCTGCGGCGAGAGCTGCGGCGGCGACTGCGGTGAGAGGGACTTTGCGGGCGGAGAGGCGTACAGGCTTTTCATATCGGTCATGGTGCTGAGGGCGGCCAAGGGCGGGTTGAGCACGAGACCGGCCCGCCCGTGTTCCATGTTCGAGAGGAAAGAGAGCATTCCCCCGGAGGACGCTGAGGTCGGAGGTTGGTTCAGTTCCAACATGGCACTCTCTAGCACTCGAGGGCGAGGGTCGAGAGTGAGCGAGAGCGTGATGGGCGTGAAGCCGCCGCACTCCAAACACTCGCCGAACGAAGTCACATAAAGAAACACACCGTTAAGAGTTAATTTTTGGCACTGGCATCAAATCCACGGATGCGAATATTTGTTGTTTTTATCCCTTTCTAAGATATATAAACGACCAGTTTTTTTAAGCGGGGGTCACCAGTCAAAGCAAAGAACAAAGTCAACGCCGCTCAGCGCAAAAGAGGACCACACACGAGGAGGTTCTCTACCTGACGATGAACCGAGCGGGACTGCGGCGAGAGATCACTATTGTACTACTCGACGAACGATAATGTCGCTAACTGCTCACTTTACTGCCAGTATCGGTCATCAAATAATGCTCACAAATACTTCACTTTACTCACAAGCTATAGACGAAGCCACACCCACTCCTTTGACCTTAGAGGCGTTTCGATTGGTGGGAATGGCGAGTGGGCGGGATTTAGAGTGGATCAATGGTCTGAGGATCCAATAGGGCGTCTCGTCAGACCTTCTACAATGGTGATTGGTGATCTTAGAGATAATACGAGATGCATCACTTAATGCAATTCTGCCTACTTGGTAGAGAGATTTTGACTGTGTTTTTACGGCATTCTGAAGCCAAAAATTACACGAATCTTTTGGCGGGAATGGAACATTAGAGGAAGAGATGAGCTCCTAAATCAAGAGTCCTTCTCAACTCGAATTTGGAAACAGTTCTTCCTCATGGAGAAAAGCCATCTGCCGAGGATGAACTTCTCCTACAGGGGAATAATATTCCGAAGGAGGGACACGATATTCTCACTCTATTCTGACCTCACTCTGTTTAATGACAATTACTCCTGTATGAGGCGATGACGAGACTGGAAGATGTTGCAAGGTCTCGCTCGCAGTAAGGGAAGGATCATCTTGCTTAATAGCTTGCTCTTGCACGTTGCAATGAAGATTTTGTTATCTTTATATAAAGCAGATATAATACTGTTTCTATATATATATATATATTATATATATATATATATATATATATATATATATATATAGAGAGAGAGAGAGAGAGAGAGAATTTTTAATCTATATATTTTTTATATTTTGTGATGTATTTCAATTTTTACATATTCTGAATAGTATATATATATATATATATTATATATATATGTGTGTGTTGTACAAATAAACATACAAGCAGGTTTCCCCGACCAAAAAATAATTACTCACCTAATGAAACCAAATATAGAGTATATACAAAACGCATTTGAATTCAATTCACAAAATATAGAATACGTTCGTATAATAAAGATACATTTATTCATAAATTGTGTTAATACAAAGCGTGTAAACTCTTGTTCATTCCAACTATACCGCATATCAGATGTTTACAACAATTTACATACAACATCGCAAAATTTAAGGGTTTTTTCTTTTTTAATACTTTTTTTTACATTATTACACGACATAAACACACACACACACACACACACACACACACACGAGAAGTGCCAAATTTTGTTCATTGATATAGATTATTTCATGTCACACACACACACACACACACATATATATATATATATATATATATATATATATATATATGGTGCCCCATAAGTGCGGTAAATTAGAACTAAAACAAATGTACAAATTGATGTCTTGTTTTGGGACCTTGTTTTTTGGTTGCAGGTAGAATAATACGCAATGGCTAATATGGAAATGAGTTACACGTGAGGAAAAGGTGGAGACACCCTTATGGGACCCCTGTATATATATATATATATATATATATATATTATATATATATATATATATATTGTGATCATGTCCTGATGGGGTTGTTTAAGTTCTTCATAACGGCAAAGATGACGGAGGGAACCTGTACACAGATTTACATGGGATTGATTCGAACCGAGAGTCAATGCACCATCTTGATGCAGAGAAGATCACCATACATCCAGCTACTATCCCAACCCACTGTCACTTAACTTCGCTGATCCATGGAAGAGGGTTTCAAAATGGGATATATAGGGGGGCGCACACACACACACACATATATACACATATATATATTATATATATACATATACATATATATATGGGAGTTACAGGACATCCTGTAGTCTATAATAATATATCTTACATAGGGATGAGTTATACTGAGGAGGGCACTATATAGCTGTAATTTGCCTTGGATTTCAAATATTGAATATCATTGTGACTATATATGTAAATCACTTCATTTTGAAGCCGAAAGTATATCCAAATGTACGAAAACAAGATAGGAAATGAACGAAGTTTCGTAATGTTTCGTTTTGTTTTTCAATTCATTTCGATTAGATTCATTATAATTTTGTTTAATATATATGATAATGGAGTGGTATATATATATATATATATATATATATATATATATATATATATATATATATATATATATAATTATATATATATAGAGTATATTGCATGTGCATGTTAAAAATATTGTTTAGGAAAGTGATGTACACACACACACACACACACACACACACACACACACACACACACACACACACACACACACACACTCGTATGCAGTATATATATTGTGGTTGAATTATATAGAATAGGTTAAGTCTTTAGCTCCCTTCCTATATATAACTGCGGTTGTTGTACGTGGCGGCACTCGAACGGTGCCACGTACAGTGCCTCGCAGTGCCTAATTATAATGGAAGCTCATCAGAGAATTGTGCGGACAAAACATTTGTCAATATCGTCGCGATGCGAAGGAGACAAAACGAATTATGTTTAAACGAGATTTGAATGGCGCTCCATTTGCATAAATGCCTCCGAAGGAAGAGAGAGAGAGAGAGAGAAAGGGAGAGAGAATAAGAAGACAAAGGAAGGAAGGAAGGAAGTGTGCAGCAGATAATTTTGCAGCATCCGGAAGAAAGATTAATTACTGACATTGCTTTCGTTACACCTTTAATCAAAACGAGACGAAATTATCTTCCGACCTCTTAACATTTTTAACTTATAAATTAACATCTTTATGAAGGAAAGTAAAGAAGAGTTTACATTCATAGAATTCATTACTTATTAACGGAAAGGAAATTAACATTTTAACATTCTTTATACGAATTAACTTCAATTAAACCCATTTTAACATCAAATTATATATATATATATATACAGGATGGCGCAAAAGTCAGGAACCATAGGCACATTTTATTAAATTATAATAAATGTTCGAATTGGTGGCCTTCCACTTGGAGACACTTTCTGACGTGTTGAATGCACGATGTTTCAACATTCCTTAACACATTGGTACTGATTTTGGCACACTTGGATGTGATTTTATCCTTTAGAGAACGTATGTTTCTGGGTCGATCAGCATAGACTACCGACTTGAGATGACCCCACAAGAAAAAGTCAAGAGGCGTGAGGTCTGGAGACCTAGGTGGCCATTCGACGGGCCCTCGCCGACCGATCCACTTGCTTGGGAATGTTTCATTTAAAGAGCTCTGGACGATGGTTGCGAAATGTGGTGGTGCACCATCCTGCTGAAACAACATCTCCGCCCGTTCTGCCAATGGAATGTCGTTCAGTATGGGCATTAGAAATGTTTGCAGCATATGCAGATATGTTTCACCTGTTACATTGCCATCGAAAAAGTACGGACCATTAATCGATCCCCCCAGAGCGCAGCCCACACCATAATTCGTGGATCCAATTGCGCATGTCCTTCCTCGATCCAGTGGCATTATCCAGCGTGCATTATGCCTATTGACACGACCACTAAGGTAAAATATCGCTTCGTCGTTGAATATGATCCTTCGTTGAAGCTGTCGATGTTGTAGAAACTACTGGCAGAACTCTACACGACGGTCTGTGTCGTCACCGTGCAGTTCCTGAACGAGTTGGACTTTGTGGGGGTGAAAATGATTTGTTGTAAGAATTCGTTGAATGGATCTTCTGGAGACACCCGTTTCCTGGGATAACTTTCTTAAGGACTTACGTGGGCTGTTTTCTTGGTGATTGAGTACCATTAGTGATGTTGCTGCATCGGTTGAACATTTTGGCCGGCCACTACGCGGCCGATCATGAACACTTCCCGTTTCTTTGAAGCGAGTGAACAGTTTTCCAACTGATACCTGAACAACTGGCGACCTCTCAGGGTGTTTGTCATTAAAAGCAGTAGCAACTGATTGGTGTGTGTTACCACGCCTTGCGCACATTAAAACTATCTCCACCCGTTCATCTATTGTCAATTTCTGTGCCATAGGTTCCAACAACAAATCTGAAAAGAACAAAACACTTATTAAAACAACTTATTAAAATGTGCCTATGGTTCCTGACTTTTGCGCCACCCTGTATATATATATATATATATATATATATATATAATATAATATATATATATATATATAAAGGGTATTACAAAAGTCAAGGTGTTTGTCCAAAATGAGAACGGGAAACGCTTTGTTAGTTGCAACGTCGTATTCATATTTTTAGCATTACGTCATATCATTATCATCATATCATTTATACTGTATATGGAATGCGCCTAGGTGGTGTAGTGGTTAGCGTCGCTGACTACGAATCAATCGGACCCGGGATCGAGACCCGGTGACGGCAGACGGCGCGCAACAAAACCCAGCTGTTCATCCTTTCACAAAAAATTTGGTTAGTAGATCGTGGGTACCCTGGATAGCCTAGTGGTTAAGACGCTGGGCTGCTGGTGGGGCGTGGTTCGGATTCCACGTTAAACTGTAGGTCTGAGGTGGAGTGACACGATTGACCTTGTGAGAATGAACAATATATATATATATATATATGCTATACTCTAAAATAGTGATAATTGAAAAGCATGCGTAAACACTTCTTGACCCCCTTTTTAAACACCCTCAAGGTTACATATGTTTTGCCTACAATACTTCCGAGCAGTTTTAGAAATTTAACATGTTAGATATAAGGTCGCATTATGACCTACATTTGATTGTTATGGTAAATTTAAAGCCAAAATTATAGTTTCAAACTGTATATTTATGAAACAGAAAATATTCATATATTTTACGAAGAAAACCTTTTGAATGTCGGAAAAAATTATATGATTAAATTTAACAATAAAACATCACACATTTCCAAACTTAAGTCAAAGGAACTCCGAACATTCAATGGGTATATTAATTCCGATTCATATTTGTAGCTAAGTAACCGACCTTCGGTATGTATTTAGCACTTTATTTAATCTATTCGATTCTACTTATATTAAACTGTGTTACGTAACACTAAGGAGAGTTTGTAATATAAGTTAGTTATTTATAACGTATAGGTCGTAATTAACCATACTTTAAAATAATTTTTAAAGAGTGTAATCATCCGTGCACCTTCTCACTGTGAACTGAGTGGAGCCAGACCAGCGAGCATGCGCATACAGAACATATTTAAAAAAATGCTCGCGACGGATATTTTCATTAACAATAAAGATATACAGATTCATCGTCTCTGAAACTATGTAATGAATATTGGAAAATATTTTTATGCATTCTTTTAAGCACCTTCACGATAAGCTTATAAACAGTGACGCGTGTTTATAAGTACTTTTAATTGCAACACTAAGCATGAAAACATATTTATAGTTATTTTATTTCAATATCAGTTTCATAATATGTTATACTGTACGTTAGATTTACCTGGAAGAATCCATGTACTTTTCATTGTCAAAAACGTTACGCCAAAGTTACGCAATTAAGAGAAATAAAAGCTAAGAAAAAGTTATGAAGTTGTTACGAAACAAAATAGCAGGTAAAAGTCCTACTTTTTTAACAACAAAAGTTACGAAACGAAATAGAGGAAAAGTCTCAACTTTTTGTTAAAGTTGAAAAAGTTACGTTAATTACGGTGATTTCGGTGTCACATACATAGAAGTTACTTTAGAGTGTGTGACTGGTGTGTAACTTATACGTAAAATGTTTTAGGAGTGTATGTACGGCTCTGCGTATATATTATTACCATGTATGTAAAATGCAACATGTGGCCAGTATCGTAACACCGCTTCCCGATAGATCAGCGAAGTCAAGCGATATTGGGTCTGGGTAGTAGTAGTTAGATGGGAGACCGTTCTCTCTGCGTCCAGATTATGTAGTTACTCATGGTTCGGATCCTCCGTAAAACCATATGATCTTAGAGGTTGCGAAGAAGGTTAAACAACCCCATCAATACATTTTCCCACATTTTCCCATCTACGGTCCACAATTCAAAGGAAATAATCGATGTAAGAATTCTAAATTTGGGAAAAGTGTTTCCCGCAATGAGAATGGATCGATTAAGGAATTTCCTCCTTTCACATTCTCATTCACGGATTTCTCACTATTGGCCACTTGTCTTAACTGTTTTATTTACTATTATTTGTTTAACTATTAGTATTAACTACTAATTCTTAGTACCATAGGTTTCATAACTATTATAATGAGCGAGATTTAATGTCTACTGTCTATAGAATTAATTTTTCATGTTGAAACTCTGAGTCTAAGTTCGTTTATGTGTCCTAAAATATTGTCCAGCGTAACTATAAACTTCGTGTAATTTTTATAAGTAATTATAATCATAATCATAGAATTTATATATTACATAATTATTTTATAGTTAATCATATTAATCATATATATATATATATATTATATATATATATATATATATATATATATATATATACTAGGGGCACTCAGTATATTTTGCCCCACTCTTTTTCTTAGCTAAATAATAGGCCATGGGGCTGAAATGTCTTTTGGGCCGTAAGTTTGAACTTTCTGCGCTTCACATAACGGGATTTTTCCAGTTTGAACCTCCTCTCCTTGTATAAAACCGCTTTTAAACGCCCTTCTATAAAACCGATGGTTAACGCAGTTTCGAAAATGGCGTCTGACAGTGATGTGCGTCGTAAACAGAGCTGTTATTGAGGTCTTAACCGCAGAGAAGGAAACAGTTGGAAATATTCACAAACGTCTACAAAACGTTTAGGGAGATGTTGTTGTTGATCGAAGCACAGTTGGACGCTGGTCTAAACGTGTGAGATTATCGGAGAGAGGGAGAGCCAGCCTCGATGATGAGCCACGCAGCGGTCGCTCGGCATCGGCTGTGACATCTCACACTGTGCAACCTGCTAACAGCATCATTCGATCAAATCGGCGCGTCACATACAAGGAGCTATCACTGGAGCTAGGAATTAGTGAAGGAAGCGTGAATACGATAATTCAGCAACTGGGATACTCAAAAGTGTGTTCACGGTTTGTTCCTCGCGAACTGACTGAAGATCACAAAGCCCAAAGAAAAGAAATTGCTTCTGAGCCGTTGGTTCGATACGAGACAGAAGGGGATGACTTCCTTTCACGAATTGTGACTGGGGATGAGACTTGGGTACACACTCCCCACTAGGGTGCCACACTCTATAGGGGCAGTTTTTAGAATTTGGAAATTTCGAATGGCCCTTAGTCATATTGTTTGGTTGGATGAGAAAACCCTAAATATGAAGTTTGAGCCCGATCGAAGTACATTTAGAGGTTCCGCATCGACCGTTTCTGTTGTACCGTGTGTTCGAAATAATGGATTTATCTGGGAAACCTGTAACCATGGCACTATTACATATATACAGGGTTGAAAAAAACCATGGTTTTAAAAAAAAAAAAAAAAAAAAAAAAAAAAAAAAAAACTTAACTCAGATAACTCAATTAGGTACTGGTACTCAGAAATTAGAATTGCTGACTGTCTCATTTTTTAATTGGAAGATGTTAGATGTAAGAAGTGCTAACTTCACAAAAATGAAAATAAACCTAATAACAACATTTATATTTGTAGCTACATGCGTTTATAATGTAATTGATACAGGTAACTTCAATCCTTTTATGTGCAATGCCACTATTAAATAGGCCTGCTAGTGCAAGGTAGCTATATTATATACTACCGTACATACTAGGCTACCCTGAACTGATGGTTTTTAGGTCTTATCAATATAAATATAAGTTTTAGTTTTAGAGCTATTAGTTTATGAATTAAATAATTTGTGTTGTAAAAATTGAAATTATAAAAAAAAAAAAACCCCAGAAAAACATGGTTTTTTTTAAATGGTTTAAACCATGGTTTAAACCATTTGGGTTAAACCAGCCAACCCTGCATATATATTGCTATAATTTATGCATTTCATAAATTTAAATATTTATAATTAATATTTGCTTCTCATTGTATATATTTTCACTACTTTTCAGCATTGAGATCTGGCAACAGCGCAACGCCGGGTTAGTGTGGTGAGTCACACTGTCACAGTCTTCAGTCAATCAGTCTCCTTCACGCATTCAACGCGTGATCATCTCGTGATGGCTACCGCAAGCTCACTGAGATCCAAGACCGAGATATGGCTAATCGGACACGCCAACCCAAGCCCCCTAACGGGAAACAGGTTACCTTCAAATGGTGAAGTGCTTCGCCGGTTTATACAGTTTCATAAGGTGCAAAAACAACTTCTAGCCGAGGCGGCGCGTAATGTGATCGTCGAGGTGTATACTTTCTGGGCTATGGCCAGAATCCCGACCATGACCTCCAAAAGCGCCGCGCGAAAACTGCTTAGACTTTACGACAATTGGCAGGCACTGCAGCGCAGCCGGAAGCGGTCCGGCGCCACAGGTGAGGCAGCCAGGGCGGCCTTCACCGAGGGACTCGATGACATTTTTGACGTGGCTCTCGACAACGCCCTCTCCGTCATCACCATCCAGGAGGATCGCGACTTCCTTCTTGCTCAACGCGAAAAGGGTCGCCGTGGTGTCATGTCCGGGGTGGACAAAATCCTCACTGGAATTGAGCAACGTGCATCCGCGCGTGAAGCTGCCAAAGAAAGGCAACGCCAAAAGCAATCAGAGCAATCACTGGCAACAGCAACCCTTACATCATCAAACTCGTCGTCGTCGCCTAATTGCTCGACAGAAGAGGAAACCAATCCACCTACAAAGCGCCGTCGCAAAAAGAACATTATGACTCAAGACCTAGCGTCGGCACTGGACCGGACCAAAACAAGCAACCGTGGAGCCGTTCAACTCATGAAAGCAGCTGCTTCCAGTCTGGATATTCAAGACACAGATGAACTGGCTCTCAGTCACGAGACGATTCGGCGTTGGCGATTGCGTCATCGAGGGGAAATCGCCAAAGAAGTGAAGATGACGTTCGATCCCAGTGTCCCGCTCATCGTTCACTGGGACGGGAAGATGGTCTCCGACTTCAGCGGCAAGAAGGTCGATCGCCTCGCCATAGTCGTGTCCGGCGACGGCGTCGACAAACTTCTCTCCGTGCCGAAGCTGCCTGCTGGAACTGGTCGCGCCCAAGCAGATGCTGTGCTGAACTCGTTGGATGACTGGGGAATCGCTGATCGTGTCGTCGGGCTCTCCTTTGACACGACAGCTGCCAACACGGGCGTCGTTTCGGGCGCTTGCGTCTTCATCGAGCAGGGCCTTCACCGCCAGCTGCTGAACCTGGCCTGTCGGCACCACATGCTAGAATTGGTGGCAGAGAAAGCCTTCATCGAGTGCATGGGCCCCTCCTCTGGTCCTGACATTAAACTGTTCTCGCGACTGAAGGAGCGCTGGCAATCCGTCTGCACCGACCAATTCAGCGCCATCTCCAAGGAAGACCTTACTAAGCCGCTGCTCAAGGCGCGAGACGATCTGATCGCGCGTTTCAAGGGTCACATCACCAAGGGCCAGCCGCGGGACGACTACCGAGAGCTCCTGGAGCTGGCGATCATAGCGCTTGGAGGCGTCCCCCAGCGAGGTGTGCGCTTCATGCGACCGGGCGCACTCCACCGCGCCCGGTGGATGGCCAAAGTGATATACGCCATCAAGCTCCACCTCTTCCGGCAGCAGCTCCCCATTAAGGCTCGCGAGGCCCGGGGCATCCTGCGCTTCGTAAACTTTGCGCTGCTGGTTTACATTCCGGCCTGGTTTACGGCGCCCCTTCCCGCCGCTGCCCCTCGAACTGACCTGGCGATGCTCAAGGCGCTGGTTGACTACGACAAGGTGGACAAGGACGTGTCCAAGGCTACCTCCCCTGTGTTTCGACGACATCTCTGGTACCTGAGTGAACACCTGGCCGCCCTCGCTCTCTTCGATGACGACACTCCGCTGGAGGAGAAGAGTCGAATTGCGACGGCCATCAAGGATGTCGAGGGCACCGAGGAGCCACCCAAGCGCATTGCCCTGGACGTCTGCCCGGAGGAGCTCGAGCGAAAGACAGTCGCAGACTTTTGCACGACATCCAGCACGCTTCTTTTCGAGCGGCTCGCGATCAATACTTCTTTCCTAGAGTTGGAGCCGGCTACCTGGTCGAACAATGCGTCCTACCTGGCGGGGAAACGCCGTGTCTCTACGTTGAGCGTTGTCAATGTCCGGGCGGAGCGAGGGGTCGCGCTGATGCAGAACTACAATCTCGCACTCACCAAGGACGAGGAGCAACGGCAGTACTTGATGCAAGTCGTTGAGAAGCACCGCAAAGAGCACCCGAGCGCCCGCAGCGGAAATCCTTAACGGGTTTGGGAGTACTTTATGGTATATTTGAATTTGCTTCATTTTTATAGGGTGTTACTCCTATTAATCCTGTATAACAATGTATAATCGTATATACTTTATTTCTTAGTTATTATTTTGATTTATATGGCCAGTAGGCTCAGTATATTACTATGATTAATACGGAATAAAATGTTTTTTTTTTAATAATATTAAGTTGTTTTGTTGCAATAAAATTGAAATTGATTTAATGATTTTGTATTATTAATAACATTACACACAGAGAATAGTATCCTGCTACCCAGGCATGGTGGGACAAGTTTATTCCAATTAATTATGAAATAATGTTGAACAATATTGTTAAGGTGTTTGCACTGTTTGCTAGTTGCGTATTGTGTTGTTATAAGCTGGTTGCCGGTTGGTGTGGTTTGGATTACAAAGCATAAACGTATTAAGGTGAAACTTTGAAAAAAAACTTTTGAACCGCGACAAAAATATTAATATAAAAAAAAATATTGGAGATGGAATAAACTTAATGCTATGGAAATATAGCTGTGACTGTCCTCTACGCCATGGTATATGATAGCATTTATATTGACATTGTACATGTTACTTTACCCCTTGGAGCTGGAGCAATTTCTTGGAGAAACTCATTACTTCTGACACGTGGTACGCCAGAGATGGTCGATGCGGAACCCCTAAATATCCTTCAATTTGGCTAAAATTTCATATTCAGGGCTTTTTCACCCAACCTAACAATCCCACAAAGGGCCGTCCTAAAAATCAAAAAATGATTTTTATGTGGCACCCTACTCCCCACGCAAGAAAAAGTTCAAAATGGCTCCCTGTACAGGAAAGGTTATAGCCACCATCTTCTGGGACATTATGAAGAAAGGACAAACAATCAACTCAGAGGCATATATTGCTACCCTACAGAGACTCCAGAGAAGTATAAAGCGAGTTCGACCGGAGAGAAAACTGGAAGACGTCCTTTTGCACGATAACGCAAGACCACACAACAGTTTGCAAACAAGAGAGGCCATCATAAAAATGCGCTTGACTGTGTTACCCTACCCTCCATACAGCCCGGATCTGGCATCTTCAGACTTCCATTTGTTTGGGCCAATGAAGGATGCTATTCGTGGAAGAAAGTTTCAGTGTGTATATATATATATATATATATATATATATCAATAGGAATATGAAAACAAGAGATACGACTCTCAACATTTATTGGCCAAACGTTTCGGTCCACTCAGGGGCCATCTTCAGTGCCTAAATAGAAGCATCTAAAAAACACTCATAAAACTAAATACAAATGTCCTAACCAACCAACACCTTTTTAACGCAATTAACGCACTAACTTAAGTTGTTTTTTCTTTCCTTTTTCTCCACTTGTCATTTGTAACTTTTACCATCCAGGTCAGTCCTTTTTAAAAAAAATTTAAATTTTGAATTTTTTACTTTTAAATTTTTTTTAATTTTTTTATTTTATTTTTATTTTTTATTTTTACTTTCTTTTATTTTGTCTTACAATCCAGATAGTTTTTTTTTTAAACTTTTTTAACTTTTTTGTATTAGATTTTATTATTGTACAGTATATTTATGACATTTGTATTTAGTTTTATGATTGTTTTTTAGATGCTTCTATTTAGTCACTGTGGATGGCCCCTGATTGGACCGAAACGTTTGGCCAATAAATGTTGAGAGTCGTATCTCTTGTTTTCATATTCCTATTGAGGATAAGGTTCCCGAAGAACACTTCTATCGTAACTATATATACAGCGTGTCCCAAAGAAATGTATACCCACTTTGTTCGATAATACCAGCTATGATGATAATAAATATATTACTGTTTATATGTTTTTTAATAAAGAATTTTCTCCTGAATCTAAATATGTAATTATTTTTATTAAAAATTGAAGAACAAAAAAGTTACAGATGTTTAAATTAGAATTATTATTTTCGAGACTTCATGTGCGATATTTTCTAATATTTTTTTTATATGGCCTGGCCTGCCTTTTAACCGACTGTTTTGAGATACTTATGTTTAGTGCCTAGCTTAGCCTAGCCATTTCGTTGAGTTCTAATTAGGCAAGACTACAGTTTTGCTCTAACCTTATCTAACATCCATCTTATAACTCTGCGACGTTTGTTCTTTTCTACTGTAAGTGAGAATTGCCCTTAAAAATGGCCAACTTAAGACTAACATTCGACCAACGTAAGTTTGAAACCGACGGCACTGTGCAAAACTTACAAAAACAACGTTCTAGAAGACGTCGAACATCTTAGATAAAGTGTCATTTAACCATGGAATTTGTAAATTTTTTGAATTAATTAATAATTACAACATTTATGCTTCAATATCAACACTAAACATAAGTATCTCAAAACAGTCGGTTAAAATATTAGAAAATATCGCACATGAAGTCTCGAAAATAATAATTAAATTTAAACATCTGTAACTTTTTTGTTCTTCAATTTTTAATAAACATAATTACATATTTAGATTCAGGAGAAAATTCTTTATTAAAAAACATAAAAATAATATATTATTATCCTCATAGCTGGTATTATCGAACAAAGTGGGTATACATTTCTTTGGGACACGCTGTATATATATAACATGAATAATATTGAGTATGTGTAAACATAATTAGTTTTTAGAAAGTATTATACAGGTGGTTACAAAGTTCTTGCGCAACTTTAAATTTTAATAACTTTTGACATACACACGATAGAAACAAATTGTAAATGGCATATGAAAGCATAATTATTAAAGTTTTAACACACTCCATTACACAATTGTATGCCTCAACATAACCACCATCTTTCGCGATACATCGTTTAATCTGATTTTGCAATTGTTTGAAAACATGCTCCAGTTTGTGGTGAGTGATTTCATGAATTGCTTTCGTGATCCTAGCCCCTAAGTTCAACCAAAGAGAGTGGTTTTGATGGGTAAATACGGTAGCACTTTTAACGTGGCCCTTTAAAAGTAGTCCAATGGGGATAGGTCAGGTGAACGAGGTGGCCAAGCAATTGGTTCACCTCCGTCGATCCTCTTGGCTGGGAGGACTTCTTTCAAGAACTATCGGACACTGAAAGCTTAGCATAGTGGCAGGGAAACTAAGACGACTAAATCTTTTAGAGAACACCTTTCAGTAAGACGATGCTTCCCCCCCCCCCCCCCCACTCACTATGATGCTATGAATGTGCGACAGTTCTCGAATGAAGACCTCCCAGACGAGTGAATCGGTTGAAGTGGACCAATTGCTCGGCCACCTCTTTCACCTGACCTGTCCTCATTGGACTACTTTTAAACCCTTTACTGCCCAAGTATTTTGTAGGGTTAAGTTATGAATGCGTGTATTTGAAAGGTTACAAATTTGTCCTTTTGGGCAGTAAAGGGTTAAGGGATCACGCTAAAAATGTTATTTATTCATCAAAACTACATTCTTTGGATGAACTTTGGCCACAATCACAAACGCAATTCATGAAATGACTCACCAGCAATTGGATAATGTTTTCAAACAATTGCAAAATCACATTGAACGATGTATCGCGAAAGATGGCGGTTATGTTGAACCGTAGAAGTTTATAAAGTAGTTTGTGAAAAACTTAAATAATTATGGTCTTTTATGCCATTTACAGGTCGTTTCTATTATGTGAACATCAAA